>JABSTR010002560.1:0-25519 GCA_013339765.2 Haemaphysalis longicornis
TGAGCTTCGCTACGGCAACGGCTATAAAAAAAACTGGCCCCACAGCATTCCTCGCCCACTTCTCCATTCATCAAAGCGGACAAAGAGCGCATCTCGTGTGGAGTCGAGGGGCAAACAACATTCGCCCAGCTACTGCAGCCAAGTGTTGCTTCGGGCACAACGAAAAAGAGCGAGCTTTCGGCGTGTCTCCGTGTTCGTGCAAGCAGTGCGTTGTCGGAAGTGGCACCGCCATTTTGGCGGATATCGAAGTTTGTCGCAAAACTGGCAACTGACCCTACGCCAGCCCAACTGCGGGAGCACTGGCCTACAAGCGACTGAACACGCACTATGCCTCGTATGCTTCATTCCACGGTGGCTTAAACCACCATGCTTTTCAGCGCCTTCAGGACTTTCGGAGCGTTAGAAAACAATGGGATGCGTGTGTACTAATGGCGAACATTCTCTCCAGCACAGTGGATGTTTTTGCACTTGCTGAAAGTATTCTCACTGTTGATCTTTTCGTACACCGAGCACCTACACAAACGCATAATAGCAGGGACGGCGGTTTCGCCGTGATGGTTAGGAATCGTTTCTTCGTTTCTAGTATAAATAGTGTATATTCATACTCAGGACCTCTGACGTTTCAGGTTCCCAAAATTATCTCCTAATTCGTTTACTGGTTGTTTATCGTGTCTGCTCCGAAAGTTTGCTTTTTTAAAGAACTGCGTGATGTGTGAACAGAAACGTTCAGCTAAGGCAACGTGTGCATAATCGTGAACTGCAACATCGACTTGCCACGAAGCAAGCGGGTTGATGTTCAATATCCCTTCACAGTTTCCGCATTTCGTATTGAGCCTCTGAACGGGAGCCCACAAAAGACGATTTTCTGAAAGGCAATCTCACTCATACAGGGATTGATCATGTCAGCGTAGGATTATCCGACCTTTCGTGTACAGCTGGCGCGGGAAGTACAAAGAAGCTAGAAGATCTCTACTCCAATATAGATCAGTTACCTAAAGGCAAAATTTTACAAAAAATAACTGCTAGACGTTTGGCTGTAACTGTAAAAAATTCACATTAGTAACCTAATCTTTTCTACCTCAATTGTGATTGCTTAGACACTACATTATTCGTACAAAACAAACATTGACTTGAGCGCCCGCAAAAGTTGCAAAGCGATCCAAGACAACATAAACAACACTCATTTAGCGTCAGGTACCCCCTTGTATCCAATGTAGAATAGTGCTGCAGGCACACCAAAATAGGAAATAATTAAAATACTGAATGTACATAAAGGACGGGTTTTTACTACCAATGCAACTGAGTTTCTCTTTCCTAGTGCCGGGGTTAGGGCTGAACAACTCACTGTAAGCCGAGAAATTAGCGCGATGGGAACCCAATTTCTGTATGAAGTTCATTAGTGTTTCGAGGTTCCCGAAATGGAAAAAGAAGAGCATGCCTTTCAGCAGAAATGTTTTTCAAAGTGACCTCCAGCATAAACTACTCAGTGAGAGAGCATCTTTTGTCGCCAAACAAGAGCTGAGGGTTCTAAAAAACTAAACATTTTGAATAAAAGAAATATGAAATACGCCTTCGTCGCCTCTGTAGGCCGGAATGCTCCCACTTGAATTGCAGATACGCACACATATTGCGCCCGTCGCTGAAACTAATTCTGTCCTTTGAACACCACATACAAAACGAGCTATCTCTTTCCATGTATTGGTACTATAACATATAAAATAGCGAGCACAATACTTGTTTTACACCTTAGCGCAAGTCTAAAAATGCTAGTATCAAGCAAATTTAGGTATTCTTGCACACAGTTGAAACAAGTTTTAATCAAATGCAGTGATTTATATTCGGAGTGAGCCGAACCATATTGAGTGATGCCTACGAATGCCATTACAATAGTATATCTGCGAGAAACCAAAAAAATCGCTTTCGTGAGAACTGCTCCTTCGGCAGAACCTAATTCGCGTTAACGTCTTTTGTATAGGAGCATGCACGATATTGCCTCTTGTTACATCAGTGTCAACTGAACTTGTTTGGTCATTACAGTACTCGTATTATAAAAAAACCTATATGGCGTGTTAGAAACAGTAGTTACTGATTTAAATGCTTCTTTCACCCAGGGTAACGGCTTGTTATTACTGTAGCAGGACTGAGACCAAAAAAAACGAACCCGCCCACCCTTCCCCTTGGAGGAAAAGACCAGGACTCAGACAACTATAAAGGATTGTAGAATACGTACCCAACAGCGGCTGCACATCTGAAAAAAAGCGCCATTCATGTCAGCGGCCAGGGCCATAAAATGCAGTGCTATTGAGTGTAAAATGACACAGATAAGTTTATTCCGCATTGTTACTATTGAAACAAATGCTTAGCCCTTATTCGCCAGTCCGGTTTAAAATAATGTGTAATAATATTCGCGAAAATTTGTGGACACACTTTACAGTAGTTTGGCCAGCAAAAAGCGAGGAAATAGAAAATATACTAGAAACCTACAAATAATTTTTGCAATATTCAACGTACGACCAGACTTCAAAATCTACAATAAGGTTTCTCAGTCAATTGCAAGTCCGGATTCCGCTTGCCTACTTCAGTAGCGGTTTTAGCAATTTAGATGCTTGACATCTTTGGTCGCCAGCCAAATACTTGGTGCCCACACTTTAAATACACATATTAAAATATGGACGGTGCACTCGTGTCGTACGCTTGCTCGAGTTCTTGCTTCAGTCAGTCAAACCTATTTTATGGCTGTCACTGAGTTTTTCTTTTTTTCACAAGCCTATATGTACTTCACCTAAGTCTAGTTATTAGGGCGGCAACGTTACAGAAGATAGGAAACGGTGCAAGCATGGTTTAGAAAAAGCCTTATAGTGACGAAGAAAGTCTGATATTTCACAAGCATTCGAACAACGACACCGAAACTTTCCCGGCACGTAAAACTTTGCTTTTGGTTGTGAATGTTAAAATAATGACTTAACAATACCAAAATCTGGTGAAAAAGAAGTTTTGGTCCCTCGAGAGACCTGTAGTCATTGCCAATTATTCGATCACTACTATGTACAGCATGCATCAATAGATAGCTACAGCTTCACAGTGAAAACAAACATTAAACACGAACACCCCATAACTTTACAAATGTCTGAATGTAAAGTCAGCGGCAGAGAACCTGGGGCCCCCAGCTGCCAAGCTTTCGTGAGAGAACCGAGAGCCCGCGTCTGTCTAGAATGAGCGATTTAATGAAACTTGTGCGGGTGGAGTCCGAGCGGATGCCACCTCTAAGGCCCTGCCGATGAAAATGATTATGCCAGGCGGTCTGCTATAGCACAGAAGAGCAAAGAGTTTCAACGCTCTCCACACTAACAGGGTAGGCAACTCAGCAGCAGTTGAACGGTCTTTGCAGAGCGAAGTCGTTTCATGAGCAAGGTTCTGTGAATGGAATCTTTAACAAGGAAAACTTCATCAAACGTTCCTTTTCACTATGACTCGGGCACGTGGCATCGGAAACTTCTGGTGAGCTTGGAGCGAAAGGTTTGGTTGTGGTCGAACCCACAGATCCAGTGAATCCTAAACGTGAGCGGACAACGAGCGTGGGTCGAGCAGTGTAAAGTGCGTGTGCTTACGTAAAATTACGAGGACTTGTGCTCCGTATATGCCGTTGCGAAGTACCGATCCCCAAACTCACAATAACTTGTTGTAGTCGAGAAGGAGTAGCAACTCCTTGATAGGTATCTGCACAAGGAAGAGGATTATTGCCGGAATTACACTTCTTGTGGGGGTAAAAGTGAGTATGCTAATTCATGAGTACACAGTAAAGCTTACGTGGCTCACCACGTTGGTGGTTCCTTTTAAAGGTAAGCTCCGATCGCCACGTCTTACGTTTTCGTCATCGTGCTGTTGTCTAGTTATTTTTGTTTGGCTGTGGAGCCGCACCTTTGTAAAGACAATGTTATTTTCCAGGTTAACAGCTACGTCTCATGGGAGCCCAACATTGTGCAGTACGGTCATCCTTTATATGAAAATTTTCTAAAGTGGGTCATCATTACTACGTTGTCTGAGCTTTGTTCATCGTTGCGGGTGATGCATATGCTTGTATTCTGCAAAACAGTTCTCAACATTCGACTTTCTGTTCATTTCTATGAATTCGCGGAGCGCGAAAAGGCGAGAACAGTGCATGGCGTCGGTTCCAAATGCCAGTGGTCTTTAAACACTCCAGCCTGGCAATATTTGCGCAGCTTTGGGCCTTGTGCTGACTGTGCTGCCTCAGTTTGAACTCATCAAGATTGATCGAAGCAAAATAAAACGAAGTGCTTTTCAATGCAGTTTTAGTCGGTTGTGCACAACAGCGACGACCTGACCATTGCAGAAAAAAACCTACATTTCAGAAAGCCCTTGTGACCTTGATTAGCCACGTCTACCAAATCTAGGGTTCGGGCCAGCCAGAAATGTCATGTTACCGGTGGCGAGATCCAAGTAGGTGTCTGAACAAATCAGGATCGATGTGTTGGCTTCACATATCGTTGTCCACAGAGTATTCGCGTGTCTAAGTTTATCAGCTCATCGTCTACGACGTGGTCCAGCGGATATACTTGCATATTACTGTCAATTTTGAGTGCTTCGATCTGCTCTGTCCTTTCTTTCCTTGCGGTCACAATAAAGAGACGGACGTTTTTGACTGCTCTCGTAATTTCTTGACTTACGAAGCACCTACAGTAAACAATTCTTAGAATTCGAATTCTTGTTGGCCACCCCTATTTCTCATATTTTAAATTAATTTTTGAACAAGCTGAGTATCCAACAGCGATGAAGAAGTCCCGAGTATCAGTCTTGTATAAAGGGGGAGATAGAAATGTAGCATCTAACTCTCAGCCCATATCAGTTATTCGTATTTCTTGCGAAGGCTGACAAGAAAAAATTGTTTTCGAGAATAACCAACTTTCTATATAAAAACGCCATTTTAAACAATGTCCAGTTCGGTGAGTCCACCCAAAATGCTTTGCTTCTACTTAACGAAACAATACTGCAAAACACCGAAAAAACATTCACACATCGTGTTTATTTAAAGATTTAGGCAAAGCATTCGAGTGTCTTGATAACAAAATTTTTCATCATTACCTGACTAACTACGGGGTTCGTGGCGTTCCTTTATCTTTGCTACAATCATATTTGCACAGCAGAATATGCTGTGTTTGTATAGGCAGCGACAGGTCAACTCATTCACCGGTTCCATGTGGCGTCCACAGGGCCGTCTCTTAGACTCCCGCCTTTTTAACATCTACATGAATAACATCGTTACAATCGACAAAACTGTGAAGTTTTTTATATAAGCTGATGATAGCTCTCTATTGCCCTCAGGACCTCACCCAGATGTCCTAATTAAAAATGGAAATGTTCTTCATAAGCTCTATTTGTAGGCAAACTTAAATCACATTTGGATCAATGCCTCAAAAGGGAAGTAATAATTTTTCGTGCGAAAATTAGGCGTGTTCAATCCAAAATGGCATTACGTATGGAGGGCAGGATATTACAATTATTGAATCTCATAAACATTTGGGTTTGACTTTTTCGTCACGTATCAGCTGGGACTCTCACATTTCAATCCTCATTAAAAATTTCTTCTGCAACTGCAGCGTTATCGAGACTTTCGTCACTTCTTCCCATTCATGTGAAACTTAACGTATATCATTATCTGTTCGCTTCGCATCTTGATAACTTCAGCTTAGTTTCTTCAGCAACTTCTCAGTCAAATCTGACAAAATTTATCATGTTGCAAAAAAAATATCTGCCATATTACAGATGTTCCAGATTTCTTTCAAAGGCTAAAAGTATTTCGCACTTTACCGTAAAATCCCGATAGATAGCCCCCTAAGATCGAGAGCAAATCAAGTGAAAATATGACGTGGGGTAACGTTCGGTGTGCAGTAAAAAAAAGTTGAGAATTGTATCGCAGCCCAAGAATGAGCACGCGTTTATTAGAGCTGTTTTAATCTCTCTTCAAAGCCGTCGAACGAACAGTCGCTCACACTGTAAAACAAAAGGTTGACTACCTCGTCACGCACGGAGATCGACGGGGTTGGCAGGGCAGCAGAAGGAGTGATCGCCAAAGCGAGCCTCTCATCAAGCTCTCCATATTCTGATCCATCAAAGGCTGTTTATATACCGCACCGTTTGAAGGAGCGGGCGAGAACGTCTTCGCTCACAGCTGCCCAAGCCTTGGAAACAAAGTTCCAAGGCTTGGCGTGCGGTCTTTCTCACGTTGCTGCCGGCCTTTCGCTGCAATCCGACATCATCATCATCATCATCACCAGCCTATCTACGCCCACTGCAGGGCAAAGGCCTCTCCATTATTCTCCAATTACCTCGGTCCTGTGCCCAACTGTGACCAATTTATCCCCGCAAACTTCTTGATCTCATCTGCCCATCTAATTTCTGCCGCCCCCTGCAACGCTTGCCTTCTCTAGGATCCACTCTGTTACCCTTATTGACCAGCGGTTATCTTGCCTTCGCATTACATGTCCTGCCCACATCCATTTTTCTTCTTAATTTCTACTATATGTCTTTAACACCAGTTTGCTCTCTGACCCACTCCGCTCTTTTCTTGTCCCTGAATGTTAAAGCTATCATTTCCGGCTCCATTGCCCGCTGAGTATTCTCAATTTAAGTTGAACCCTCTTAGTGAGCCTCCAAGTTTCTGCCCCGTAGGTGAGTACCGGTAAGAGCAGCTGTCATACACTTTCTTCTTCAGCAACAATGGTAGGCTGCTATTCATTACCTGAGAATGTCTGCCATATGCACCCCACCCCATTCTGATCCTTCTAATTATCTCTGCCTCATGGTTGGGATCTGGGGTCACAACTTGGCCTAAGTAGATATATTCGCTTACCACTTCCACTGCCTCGCCACCTATCTCAAACAGCTGTGGGGGCCTTGAGGTTATTGATTATTAGTTTAGTTTTCTGCATAATATTTTCAGGCCCATGGTTCTACTCTGTTCGCCCAGTGCGGAAAGCATGCTTTGCAATTCGTCCCCCGAGTTACTTAGCAAGGCAACGTCATCAGCAAATATGAGGTTACTGAGGTATTCTCCATTAACCCTTACTCCCACCTGTTCCAATCCAATGTTCTGAATACTTCTTGTAAGCATGCTACGAATAACAATGGAGAGATTGTGTCTCCTTGTCTGACACCCTTCCTTATAGGTATTTTACTGCTCTCCCCAATATGGAGGATGATGGTAGCTGTAGACCCATTGTAGATATCCTCTAGTATTCTTATATAGTGCTCATCTACCCCCTGGTTCCGTAATGCCTGAATGACTGCTAGGGTTTCGACCGAGCAAAATGCTTTCTCATAATCTATGAAGGTTAAATATAGTGGTTCAGTATACTCAGCGCACTTCTCTATCACCTGATTGATCGTGTGAATATGGTCCATTGTTGAATAACCTTTACGGAACCCTGCTTGTTTTTAGGTTGACTGAAATCTAAAGGTTGCAGAGATTCGGTTAGCGATTACCTGGTAAATACCTTGTAGACGACTGACAGTAAGCTGATAGGCCTGAAATTTTTCAAGTCCTTCATGTCGCCTTTCTTATGGATTAGGATGATGTTGGAGTTCTTCCAAGATTCGGGTACCATTGCGGTCATTAGGCATTGCGTATACAATTTTGCCAGTTTGTGAAGTACAATTTCTCCACCATCCTTCAAGAGGTCTGCTGTTATCTGATCCTCACCAGGTGCTGCCCCTTTCATTTCTTTCAAAGATTCCGTACTTCTTCGGTCGTACTGGTGGGATGACTATCTCATCTGAACTACTGTCTCGATCGGCATTATCTTGTATGTCCCGGCTACTGTACAGATCGCTATAGAACTCCTCGGCCACTGTGACTTTTTTATCCCTATTTGTGATGGCATTGCCTTGCTTATCCTTAAGTGTATACATCTGATTTTTCCCCACGCCAAGACGTCTCTTCACTGCTTTCAGGCAACCTCCGTTCTTTACAGCGTATTCGATCCTCTCCATATTATACTTCCGTATGTCAGCTGTCTTACGCTTTTTGAATAACTTCGACAGCTCGGCTAGTTATATTCTGTCAGCTGCGGTAGAGATTCTCATGGATTGCCGTTTCCTGATTAGATCTTTCGTCTCCTGTGAAGGTTTACCAGGATCCTGTTTAGCCATAGTGCATACGCTTCTAATGCACACGCCGTGATAATGCGTGTAAGGTTGTCGCTGGCTTCCTGTGTCGTAAGCTCGGCTTCCTCGTTAAGGGTGGAATATCGGTTCTGCAGTGCAATCCTGAATTCTTCTACTTTACGTCTTACTGTTAGCTCGTTTATTGGCTTTTTTTGTACTAGCTTGTTGCGGTCCCTCCTCAAATCTAGCCTAATTCGAGATCTTACCATACGGTGGTCACTACACCTTACCCTTCCGAGCACTTCCACATCCTGCACGACGCCAGGGTTATCGCATAATATGAAGTCTATTTTATTTTTGTTCTCCCCATTCGGGCTCCTCCAGTCCACTTCCTACTCTCCCGTTTACAGAAGAAGGTATTCATTATGCGTAGGTTATTCCGTTCTGCAAACTCAACTAGTAGGTCCCCCTGCTATTTCTACAGCCCAGACCATAGTTCCAACTGCCTTGTCTCCAGCCTGATTCTTGCCTACTTTAGCATTGAAGTCCCCCATAACTACGGTATACTGTGTTTTTACTTTAGCCATTGCCGATTCCACATCTTCATAGAAGCGTTCCACTACTTGGTCGTCGTGGCTGGATGTGGGCGCGTAGCCCTGCACCACCTTGAGCTTGTACCTCTTATTGAGCCTAATTACAAGACCTGCTGCCCTTTCGTTAATGCTATAGTATTGTCTATGTTGCCAGCTATGCTTTTATTGACTAGAAATCCCACTCCCAGTTCTCTTCTGTCCTCTAGACCACGGTAACATAGGACGTGTCCATTTTTCAGCACCGTAAAGGCTTCGCCTGCCCTCCTAACCTCGCTAAGCCCTATTACATCCCATTTAATCCTCTAATTCCTCGAACAACACCTCGAGACTGCTTCGCTAGATAAGGTTCGCGCGTTACACGTTGCCAGGTTCAGATTCCATTGGCGGCCTGCCCGGATCCAGGGATTCTTAGCACCCTCTGCTGCGTCACAGGTCTGACCGCCGCCGTGGTCAGTTGCTTCGCAGCCGCTGGGGACTGAGGGCCGAGGGTTAATTGGCATATTCATGGGAGGTTGTGGCCGTTACTACACCAGGGTGGCCAATCCTGCTCTGGTGAGGGAGTGCATAACCGGCAATGGTCGCCGGGGTCAGGCCGCACCCCAAGCCCCTTTGGCAATTCCATCAATACGCGGATTTTTTTTTTTTTAATCCAGGGGGAATTGTACCGCACCGCCATTCGAACCACGGTCCTTCTGCACGCGAGGCGGGTGTTCTACCTTTACGCCATCGCTGCGTGACCTTTACGCCATCCAGCCACGACGACCAATTAGTGGAACGCCATCCGACAACCTCTACTTTATTCGCCACGGTGAAGCTTTGCCGCATCCTTTCATTCTTGTTTCGCAACGAAAGAAGAATGACCGCAGAGAGAGAGAAAGCTCTTTATTAGAGGGGAAAGCCGAGAGTTTTGCCGGAATCGTACCACCGACATGCTACTCGGCGGGGGAATGGCCCTAAAAGAAACGGCCCTATAGATACAGGGCAGAAGAAAGAGAAGAGAAGAAGTAAAAAAAAAAAACAAAAACACGGGCATCATGTAGTTTGTGTGAACAGTTCGACGAACGTCATGTTCTCAGTAGTTTAAATCAGTTCAGTGATGCCGATCTCGTCCAGGTATTCAAACAACGCCTTTAGTGCTTTGCGTTGTGCGGAAGGAGTGTGCCAGGGGCCAAGGAGCACTTGTAGGCTGATTGGTCCTGGGCGTAGGTGTGCAATGTTCAAGGATGCGTGGTGGTGGCCTTTGGGATTGGGAAATTCGCTACGGTTCAACATGTTTACGGGCTGCATTGCGAACCTAAACCTGCACATGTTAATTTTAGATCCTGTGACCTTGTATCGCAGCCAGGTTTCAGGATCTTGTGACCTATTACCGCACCCTACCCACGCAATCTAACCTCATTTCCGCGGACGTCATCCCCGGCTGGGAAGATGCAATTGTCAAGGGTGGGTTATCTTTGGGAGTTTGTGAAAGTAAAAATGGAAAATTGTGCTACAAACAAGGGTGGGTTATCTTTCGGGGGTGGGGCATCTCGGGATTTTACGGTAGTGTTATTTGTGCTGAAAAAATATTCTGTTTCCGCTTACTAGGGTTATACTCCTTCTCATCGAGCAAATCACAGGATTTCGTAACACCTGTGGCCTCTTTAAAACAACACAGACATCCTATACACACACGATTCACAGATGTGTAGATTATATCTCGCTTTCGAACAAACTATAACTTACGAATGTTTTTTTACATTTTTTCATTCATTTTGAATAGATACAGGGGCCCTGATAATTTTATACTCAGGAGACAGCGAGAACGCTTTGTGAACTTGTAGGAATCCATTTGTTGAAACCTGTGCTATCGTATTTGTACAAATGCATCGTGTGTATTTTTACTAGTGTAAAATATTACTTTCAAATGTTTTCCATTGTTACAATGTAAGTGTTTGGTTCAACTGTGCCGTCAGTATTAATTTTGATGTGTTTCATGATGTATTATTGTCTTTCGTAGTGTACATGCTTGTAATGGCAAGGCAAAAATGGGGGCTAGTTGGTTTTGCATCTTCTTGAACCGCGCTGTTTTAAAACAGGACAAGGAAATAGCACACAGGACTAGACGAAGCGCTTCGTCTCGTCCTGTGTGCTATTTCCTTGTCCTGTTTTAAAACAACGCGGTTCAAGAAGTTGCAATGGCCTCTTGGGCCCGTCAAGCTCAGTAACCAAGCTTTTACCACTACAAGCGTTTCCAGTTTGTCTCTGGAATAAACATTTTTAAAGCAAAGCTTTACTAACTACTTTCGTCCTGCGATTCCGCGGCGAATGTGCAAGGTGGCCTTTTGAACGGAGACACCCCGGAGATGCAACCCTCAAAGCGCATCGCGGGATTCACCGGGACCGCTGTCGGCGCTGCTGCCGGCGCCGACAGCACTCGCCACTGCCGCTGAGGCCGAGCCAACCGACCACTCCCGCAGCTTCCCACGCGTAGGGCGGTGGGCCGTTTCGGGCTACGTGACGCGTGTCGCGGTAGGCGAAGAGTAACGGTGCATTAGGCCGGTCTCCTTCTGTGAGCGTTGCACTGGACCGAACGGCTTTGAGACATGGTCGGCAATACCGCTAAATCAAAGGTTAACCAAGCAAAACCAAGACTCAACCAGAGTAAGCCAAGCTTTTGCTTCGCCTATCTAAGGTTAGCTGAGCTAACCCACAGCCATTTTTATTGATTGATTGATTGATGGATTGATTGAATCTCTGCGGGCGTCAGCACGCTTTCTGGTGTTTCGAACTCTGATCGGTGCGCTGGCGCTCTGATTCGGGTCACAGGAAAGGTCAAGTGAGCCTGGTGACGGCGAACTCGGGCACCGCAACCGGCAGCTTTAATGGCCCCCTCGACGGCCCTCTAAAAGCGCCCTGGAAGCGCCCCTGCCTACAGCCGCGATCGCTTTTCCGGAGTCACAGTGGTGCAGTTCATCAGCTAGATCAGCGTTGCAACTCAATAAAAGGATTGGTCACCAGTGACAAGCGACCACTCATGGATTCCTGCGCTGGCTACGCACGTGCCTGCAAGGGCACACGACCACGCTCGTTACCGAAGATAGCGCACCCAACAGGCCGAATTCGCGCATACTCTCGGAGCTACGGCGCACCAGGAGGTGACCAGGAGTGATCGAGGGTCCGGGCATCGCCCTCTGTGGGGTGCGATGGGCATGATCTACTAATGGATGAGCGACATTCGCCATCAGCCCTTTCAAGATATAAAAAGAAAGGAACAATTTCCCGTTGAGGAAGCTTGCCGCAGCAAAGTTGAGCAAGGGGAGGAAACGACCCTGATCACAATAACGGTGAATGGCCTGTTCCTGCTATGGGTAATGTTCTGGGTGACAAAGTGGGAGCACATCACCCGCAGCTTGCGAGAGTACCGCAAGTTGAGGATTAAGGGTCTAAAGGTCCAACGAGAAGAAAGGTTCGGCGAGACGAAAGGTCTAATAGTTGATGTTCTGTCTCGGCGCATCTTTCATCGCTTTGGACATTTAGGCCTGATTGGACCTTCCGACTCGGTGGATCTTTTGTCTCGTTGGACATTCAGGCTCCCTTGGATCTTCCGCCTTGGTAGATCTTTCATCTTGGTGGATATTCAGGTTGTTCTGTATTATATAAACGTCCGAATCACTTTAAAATCACCTTTACTACCCAATTTAGCTAATTTATATCGAGTACGTCTGCGTTTCAGGTGTGAGTATATAACTTCGCCTGAGTACACAATAGATTAAATTTAAAGTACTCCCGGCATTAGCCGTTCTACGTGGTCAGGAAAGTAGTTTCCGAACATCTTTACGAAGAAGAAATTAGTAGTTTACGAGGTGTATACTATCAATGTCTTTTTGACTGAAGAACGTCCACAACAAACATCTTTCTGGTTGCGCTGGTTTCTCCTTCATTCCTTAATGTGCGTCTGTTCGGGTTTGCGAGATTTATTTAATGGTTGCGTATAATCTCACGGCAACCCTGAGAATTTCCTCCAGGAGATTCTCACACCAGTTTCCATTAAAGCTGGTTGGCCTAAAATTTCCTGAATAATATCACGCCCCAACGGAATCCAACAAAACCTAACGTCACCGAACCTAAGGTAACGTAACCGAAAGCGTCGTAACCTACCCAATTAAATGTAACTCAACCTAGTCTAGAATTCCTGTGCCTCAATCTCTTGATATAGACAAAAACCAGAGATAAAAAAGCATAAACAAAATCACGATGACCGAACTATTCCTAAAGCTATGAAAAAAAAACATTGCAATGTCGGACTCGAACCTCACTCAGCCTTCTCTTTTAGAACGAAGTACAATACTAAAGTTCTACAGGGGCAGCTGCAAACACGGGTTTTAAGGAATGTGTATCACATAGACTCTTCTAGTAGCGTGTCAGCCAATGAGAGGCGACTCCTGAGAGAAATTTCTTGTGGTAATTTTCATGGTGGACGTAATAATATACACTACTATATTTCATTGCCCTTAGCGAGAATGCGCCAATCGCCTATCAAAATAATATATTGGTACCAACATCTTCGAAGGAATAATATCTAACTTCCCGCCGCATGGACAGGTGCAGTACTTAAGCAAGCGTAGCTGAAATCAGCGAACATTACCTTCCTCAATTGTGCACTTCGCGGTTAAGTTCGGGCTCCACATGTAATTAATGAAGGCCGCCGGTGGCTCATGTATTGGCGTCGCCTCCGCTGGTAGCTACGATCCTGTGTCCCTTTCATGTAGCCGCACGGGCGCCAAGTTCGGAGCCGCGGAGAGCGTGTGTTGTGGCCGTCCCTTTGTGTGTCAAAAGACGGGGGCGATTAGCCTTAGTACCTCTGTCGCGTAAAAGGTGGCTGGGTCATTCGGCATGACAAGCTGACCGGAAGCTGAATGATGGTGCGTCTTTTAGTGTCGAAAAGGCTCGCGGTGTAAGTTTTTGAGAATTTGTGAATCCGGCGCCGCGCGCTCTTCGTCGACGGGTCGTTCGCCTCGACGATGGTCGCCTGAGCTGGCAGCGTCTCTTCCCGAGGGCTGTTCAGGTGGGCGGCGGCGCCCCTTTAGTCTGAGAGGGGATAAGCGGCGACTCCCGCATTTTCCCGACGCGCGCGCAGACGAGGGGGCAAGGCAGACGCGGGCGGGATGGTAGCCTCGCGAGGAGCGCTGTAAGCCCTAGGCTTGGCTTTTGTGCAGATGCCGCCCGCTGAACGTAATGGTGCGTCCACTTAAGGATGCAGACGTCCTGCATTTGCTCGTCAGGTGTATTAGCGTGCGTGGGAAACGCACTGAGTGTATAAGAGAGAGCGTTGGGTCACGTGACCGCAGGTGGGGACACGAGTGATTGGCTGGTTCCTGTGGCCAATCAATGGTTTCTATTAGTTGTTTAAACGGTTTTTCTCTCTTTCTTGTTCGCCCCCTTCTTGGAGGCGGGGTTTTTGGTAACAAAACCGGAGTGTTGGGTTTTGTCGGGGGTCGGTCGAGAGGGGATCTAGTTCAGTATAGATCTCGGCCGAACAGGCTGCTGCTGTCAGAGTGACAATGTAACCGTCACTCTGACCTGATGTAAAGTTAGAGTAACGTAAATAGTGTAAATAAACCTAATATCCAGCAAGGAAGGCAGTCGCCATCCCGCACCCGCTCCAAGCATCGGTCGTTGGTAAACGGAGCGAGTCGACATCGTCCTCTCGGCTCGCACATCAAAAGAACATCACTATTTCGTCTCCATCAGTTCGCCAAGTAGATAGAGAGGCGAAATTTAACTGGCGCAGTCGACAGGATGACCACGACCATGGGCTGGAGCTAGTGGGGCATTGCGGAGAGACTTCTTCAACGCAAGGTTTGCTCCGACCAACGACGAGCCAGACTACAAGCATCGACGGGGCGACACCTCAGCGGGAGGCCTCGTGAGCTTCGGCTCTAAGCGGCAGCAGCCGCGATTCAATGGCAACGGGGCGACACCTCAGCGGGAGGCCTCGTGGGCTCCGGCCCAGGGCGGCAAAGCCGCGGTTCAAAGGGGCGACACCTCAGCGGGAGGCCTCGTGGGCTCTGGTTCAGGGCGGCGTAAGCCGCGGTTCAACGTGGCTACACATCAGTGGGAGGCCTCGTGGGCACGGCCCAGGGCGGCCTAAGCCGTGGTTCAATGGGGCGACACCTCAGCGGGAGGCCTCGTGGGCTCTGGCCCAGGGCGGCGTAAGCCGCGGTTCAACACTGGCGAACACCTCAGCGGGAGGCCTCGTGGGCTCCGGCCCAGGGAGCACGGCCCCATCCCAGCGGCGAGAGCGGCGCATCGGGTCCACGAGCTGCTGCATCAGCGACACTGGGGCCCGGCCGAATCCAGAGTGAGCACAGGTATGCCCTGATGTGTTTTCTCCGGTTTCACCATGGCCACTATGCTAACGGGATGTCGCGGCACCGACCGAAAGGTTAGTGCCATTGGGCTCGAGATTGAGGAGTTGAGAGCGGAGTTAGCTCTCAAAAATGCCCAGCACGCTTTGGAAAAAGCAAGGCTAGCGGGTAGCAGGGGCGCGGGTAGCCCGTCCGTGTGGACGGCTGAGGAGCGCAGTGCTCAACTATCCCAAGGAAGAGCGGAGATCGCTTACGAAAAAGCGAAGCTCCGTAGGGTCGGTAAACTCGAAGATGAAGCCAATGTCTTCACAGTGTTTGTTCTATCATGGGCGTTTCGAACGCCACAGGATGAGGAGAGTGGGAATGCAGTTGAGGGGGCTGAAACCTCTCCAATTGTAGAGAAACCCCTTAGCGTTCCCACTGCGAGAGATGAGATTACGGGACTGCGCGAGACAGCTGCCCCAGCTCCTGAAATTCTCTTTGTGGAGGCGCGCAATGTACAGCCGTCTGTCGCCGAGGCAGCACAAGGGGCACGCAAGGGCAGCGGAACGGCGTGCCTGATTGTTGAGCTTCCGTGCGCAAAGCATGAAGGTGCAGGCGGCCCGTGGCGTCTTGCGCGTAAGGCGATTCCGACGGGCCCAAGAACGCGGAAGGCGGGGGCAGGTGTGGGGGCGCAGGTGCGACATCGTCGTACGCGCTACCGCCGAGTAGGGTGTTCCTTTTCTCCCGGGAGCAGAGGACGCCCCGGGACAAACCAGGGTTCGTGTACAATCAGCTAGTGGCGCATGAAACGGAATCAGCTTCCGTGCGACGGTCGGTGTGTGCCGCCGTGGAAAGAGGGCGGGGGGTTGCGCTTAATAGTGTGCAGGGCTAGACAGAATGGGTCAGTGTTGTTTGGAGCACACTTAGTTGGTAGCGTCTTTTTCTCTGGGTGCGTAGGGATCGCTCAGAGGGCAATTATTGTTAGCTTCACCTGAATTGTAGTTCTCCCCCCTTGTTGTTAGTTTTTTTTGTGTGTGCATGTTTTGGTGGCGTTCAGCTGTCGTAAGGCGTATAACTTGCGAGTAGCGCATGTGGGCGGTTTTAACGCTGTCTTCTTGAGAAGTAGAGCCGCGGTTACAGTACGGTAGGGAGTTTACCTTTGGGTACAAGGCGAGTGCCTTCCTTTATTTGCGTTCGTTGGCATGTGGTCATGGTGGGCCATGGAATGTGCAAGTAGGGCCCCCTTGTGGTGCTTGTGTGCGAACTAGTGTTTGAAGTACTGAGAAATGAACTTTCAGTGCATCGCATGTGGACAACAAGTGAACCGCAACCGGGACGAACAATCTGTGTCGCATTCTGGAAGAACCGGCGTCCGCGAGTGCGTGAAGAGACGATGAACTTTCTTAAACGCTTTGTTATGGGTACAGGGCTAGCCTCATTTTTTTGCGTTTGGGTTTGCTTGGGTGTATGTTTCTTTCCTTATGGTGAAAGAATTCTCCTGCATGCACGTAACGTTTAAGAGTGGAGGGTGTCATTCATTCAGTTGTGAAGTTTGAACATTTATACCCTTCGTGGGGTTGGTTGCCTTTAATGGTAGAGGGTGCCACGAGTTTGTTCTCACGGGCCCTGTAGTTGAGCGCCTTCGTTTATTGTTGCGCAAGCCATGGCTAGGCCAAGGCACTGAGAATGCCGTGTTGTATACGTTTTGGGTGCAGTTGGCCGGCGCGTTGTGCTTGTTGGGTTGGTGTGTGCCTGGGTAAATTTTTTGATTGTTGTACTGTATTGTACTCGCATTGTATTGTACTTGCGTAACGGCTTCAGTGTGCGTTTTTTTTAGTTCTGGCTCTGCAGTAAGACATAACGTGCAGGAGAGTTAATGTTGTACGTACAGCTAGTGTACGGACCACATTCTTAGTGCGGAGGTGTTAAGTTCGGGCTCCGCATGTAATTATGAAGGCCGCCGGTTTCTCATGTATTGGCGTCGCCTCCGCTGGTAGCTACGATCCTGTGTCCCTTTCATGTAGCCGCACGGACGCCAAGTTCGGAGCCGTGGAGAGCTTGTGTTGTGCCTGTCCTTTTGTGTGTCAAAAGACGGGGGCGATTAGCCTGAGTACCGCTGTTGCGTCGAAGGTGGCTGGGTCATTCGGCATGACAAGCTGACCGGAAGCTGAATGATGGTGCGTCTTTTAGTGTTGAAAAGGCTCGCGGTGTAAGTTTTTGAGAATTTGTGAATCCGGCGCCGCGCGCTCTTCGTCGACGGGTCGTTTGCGTCGACGATAGTCGCCTGAGCTGGCAGCGTCTGTTCCCGTGGGCTGTTCAGGTGGGCGGCGGCGCCCCTTTAGTCTGAGAGGGGATAAGCGGTGACTCCCGCATTGTCCCGACGCACGCGCAGACGAGGGGGCAAGGCAGACGCGGGGGGATGGTATTGATTGATTGATTGTGGGGTTTAACGCACCGACGCAACGCAGGCGATGAGGCGCGCCGTAGTGGAGGGCTCCGGATTAATTTTGACCACATGGGGATCTTTATCGTGCGCCCAAATCTCGTACACACGGGCGTTTTTACTTTTCGCCTCCATCAGAAAAGCGGCCGCCGCGGCCGGGAATCGAACCCGCGACCTCGTGCTTAGCAGCGCAACGCCTTAGCCACTGAGCCACCGCGGCGGGTTCGGGGGGATGGTGGCCCCGCGAGGAGCGCTGTAAGCCCTAGGCTTGGCTTTTGTGCAGATGCCCCGCTGAACTTAATGGTGCGTCCACTTTAGGACGCAGACATCCTGCATTTGCTCGTCAGGTGTAATAGCGTGCGTGGGAAACACACTATGAGTGTATAAGAGAGAGTGTTGGGTCACATGACCGCAGGTGGGGACACATGTGTGATTGGCTGGTTCCTGTGGCCAATCAATGGTTTCTAATAATTGTTTAAACGGTTTTTCTCTCTTTCTTGTACGCCCCCTTCTTGAAGGCGGGGTTTTTGGTATCAAAACCGCAGTGTTGGGTTTTGTCGGGGGTCGGTCGAGAGGGGATCTAGTTCAGTATAGACCTCGGCCGAACAGGCTGCTGCTGTCAGAGTGACAATGTAACCGTCACTCTGACCTGATGTAGAGTTAGAGTAATGTAAATAGTGTAAATAAACCTAATATCCAGCAAGAAAGGCAGTCGTCATCCCTCACCCGCTCCAAGCATCGGTCGTTGGTAAACGGAGCGAGTCGAGATCGTCCTTTCGGCTCGCACATCAAAAGAACATCACTATTTCGTCTCCATCAGTTCGCAAGTAGATGGAGTGGCGAAATTTAACTTTTGCTATTTAACTTTATAATTTAGGGGGCTTTGCTAGAGTGCACAATTCCCTTTACGGCATTCAAATAACTAAAAGCATTCTACCTGGGAGCCTGACGATTTAGAAATATCAGAGATTGACCCTTTTTATTGTGTGGCCTTTCGATCCCGCGCAAGAATGTGCCCGATACCGACCTCACTAGTGTGAATACATAAAGCCTTAAGGTCTTAGTTTGGTTCTCCTGTGATTATTCAACTTTTTGAAGCAACTGAGTAAGTTAAATAACGGCGGGATATTTCCCCTAATGGTGAGAGTGCAGCGTATATACACCACTCTTCTATAAAAGTGCTGTTCAAGGGCCTGAATTTCCGAGCGGCCGATCATTAGGCTGCCGCCTAGCCTATCGAATTCTTCATAGCAGCTCGTAGACGAAGCTCTGCGATTATTTTTGTTTCCACTTGTTGTAAAGGCCGAACGCACATATTTGTGGTAGATTTGCGGCGGCACGTTTTTTTTAGGTGGTCTGTGGGACGTCTCAGCACGTTTTCGACCGATGAGCAGACATCAATACCTGCGCGATTTGCGTTGGCCATGGTGTCGGCGGAGGGTTGGGAATACCCGAGAAATTCTTGGAGAATTTCAATGGGACTAGCTGAATTCAAAAGTGCGGAAAAAGACGGGAGAAGAAATCATGATACACGATGCTTCATGATGGTGGTTTGGTTGCACAGTGCGAACCAAACCACCATCCCAACGCTGTTCAAATGTGACGGAGAACGGATTTCTTTTAGAAAGCAGAAATATACACCCTTATTTATTTATTTATTTATTTATTTTGCACCCACAGCGCCATTCAGGAATTAACGTGTGTGTGTGTGTCTGCGTGTTCGTGGGTGGGGGGGTTATACAGGGCCGTTTGATCAACCTCGTAGTCCAAAATAACAACGCATTGCAATAATAGAGAGAAAAATACGCCGTACACTGAAACAAACACCACTACACAATGAAAAGCACGAAGAAGCAAAAGTGCCGTAGATGAGTGTAATGTAGATCAAAAACATGAACTTCCTAGGTACCGACACTGCAAAAATAAAAGAAAGATAAACTGAGTAATACCTAATAAACTTTGCATGAGATCAAAGTACAGCCAAAGCATAAAGTTGGGCTAGTTCGTTATCTGACTGCATTTTACTAGCGAAAAATAGACACGGACGAAGAAGTACACAGAACACTCGCTAGTACAGGCGACACTGAACGATATTTCAAATGGCGGCTGCAGAAGCTTAGTTATCTGATATGCTAACTGCGGCAGCAAGCAGTTGATTCCACTCTGAAACTGTTTTGAGGAAAATGCGGTTTTGAAAAGATTATTTCAGCAATTATGTTCTCTAACCTTCAGTTCATGGCCTGGAAGTCTGGATATATAATGGGTCTGAAAAATGGACTCATTACGGTCTAATTCAGAGTGGCCATAAAATATATATTGTAATGAATTGTTTTATATATTGTATTGCAGCAGCATACTGTGTTAAATCTTGCATTGTATATTGTTTATATTAAGTATAAACAACAGGTACGACAACAAACTTATGAGTCACATTGTGCAATACACATCATCTTGTGTATGGAAGTCGATATACCTAAAGTGGGTGGTGAAGTTATTTGTACACATTGCGGGATTACTTGGGGAGACTGTAGTCTGGAGTCCCTTGACCAGGTTTAGCCCACTACGGGTGCGTTTACCCGACTTCTTGGTAAAAAAATATGTTAAAGTGCTGTCCCAATCTCGGCATTTTCCTTGCCCATTTCCTATGACGTTTCGTGTGACGATTACGCTTTTAGGCTCAGCTTGAACGCGCCTACAGCGGCTCGCCTACACTAGACCATCCGCCGGCGGGTCATCGCAATCTATTCGCGCAGTTCAAACTAAGCCATGAAAAGAATTCTGCCTTGACAAATGTGGCTTTATTTCTCTAGTTTGTGAAAAGTCCGAGTCAATGTATCTGTACGCTACAACACATGCAGTACGTATAATGGCTTACGACGCCACACTGAGTTCGCTTCACGGGAGCTCTAAGCTGCATTTGCCTGTGCATCTGGTACGCTAGTAGGAAATTTATTGCTAATTAAAAGTGGAAGAAGATGCAGCGAATTGAATGTAGGTAATAAGTAAAAAAATCCACTACTCTTTTTGCAAAGCGTAAATCCAAGGTACGGGAAAAGCGTTTGCCGCAGGGGGAGCTAGCACCGATGTGAGCAGCATGATCACACATTTGCAATTTCTTTTTTCCCACCTGAAAAACGCATGCAGTCTCTAGTGATAGAATTTTTGTCGGTATGACAAACCCCCCCCCCCCCCAAAAAAAAATTCCTTTTGGCTGCTTACATCAAAACTGTGAGTGAGAACATGCTTGCGCGACAAAGGAATGTTTATCTCTTTCTCGAATAATTCCCGCTTATATCAACTAGAAACCTTTTTTCGATGCTTCATTTTGCTCCGGAATGCAATGTTTTTTTGGGATGTCTTGCAACAAAGCGCCGAGAGGGACATGGACACTACCCTTCACACAATGTGGTTTTGCCTTTTCGAGATAGTACTGTAGGGCCTACTGATAAATTTTTGTAATGGGAATGTATAGCTTGTAGAAGTTCCGCATCACTGACCGGCATGCGGAACACCCCGCCCAGCGAAGTCCATGTTTCGGGGGTGATCCACCAGAGTGGCTGATCCCGTTGGACGGGAGTGTCTGCTGGCTGAAGCGTAACTTGAATTAGGTTTTTTAGTGCGCCAGCCAACTCAATAATATAGATATTCTTTGATTTCAATGAAAATGGCACGTTCAAAAAGTTTGTTTTTTTAGCCTACGGGTAATTATCGAAATATGATTTTCTTGCGGCAGTCTTTACGTGTATTTAGTAATGCAACCACACTGTGTGTGAGGAACTCATACGGAAGGGACCCTAAAAATTGCAGTACCCAAAACAAAACTGTATTGTTTGTTCTATTCAAAGACCATATTGCTGAAATTGACCAGAACATCGTGAGACAATTGGCTAACGTTTGTGTAACTGAGCCCCAGGTCGCGGGTTCGATTCCCGGCCCCGGCGGCAGCTTTTAGATGGAGGCGAAAAGCAAAAACGCCCGCGTGTTCGATATTTTGGCGCACGTTAAAGATCCCCAGGTGGTCAAAATGAATTCGGAGCCTTCCACTATGGCCCGCCTTATCGCCCGTGTAGAGTCGTCGCATTAAACCCTACAATCAATTAAACAAGCAGTACGCTCACGTGCGGCAGGTGACATGGACGGAAAGCTGAGTCCTACATGCATAATACTAACAAAGTTTGATGTAACATTTTGCAGAACTGATTCAAATCCTTCGCTATCCGCTTTATCCGAATAAGCGCACTAATCTTATTGTTGGACCTTTAGCCATGGTAGATCTTCCATTTCGATGTACATTCATATTCGATTGGACCTTGCATTTTGGTGGATCATTCTTCTTGTTTCACACTGAAGCTCGATTGAGCCATTTGTCTTGGTGATCTTTCGTATTACCGATTACGTGATGGATTGGACATTCCGACCCGGTGGATCTTTCGTCTCGTTGAACATTCAGGCCACAAGCGGGTTTGAGACTGGTGAGCGAAGTCAGGGTCGACTAGTATCCTCAGAGAACCGCATCATCCATCGAACGAAGTCAACCAGAAGTCATCCAGAGATCGTCTTTATTCTGTTTGGAACATCAACATCTCGTTTCTCCTCTCGTAGTGCAGTGCGTTCTATTCTACGGTAAACGGGTGTAGGCCGTTATTCGTTGGCACTGCTTTGGTAAAACTTTCATCTTCCATTTTTTTCCTTGGACTTTCGTTGCTTCTGAACTTACCCTGGTGAAGGAGCGACTACAAACCCGTGCTACGTTGCCAGAAACGTGCATTTGTGGCCACCCTATGAAGCGGATGCTGTCGGTGCCGGCGGCCTCCTAACTGAACCAGATGGCAGCATCGAATTCAAGCGCCATGTTCTTCGAGATGCAGCACGACTCGTAGCTCAAAATGATCCGACCTTTGCAAAGGCTAAAACGTTGCACCTGCTTTCTGTACCGGCGCATCCTTTTTTTCTGTCGGTGGAGTCGGGGTGCACGACGAGTTGTTCACGATTGTATCGCCTACAGATACCTTTCCTCCCCTGTAACTACTGCCGTTTCTCCCCTACTGACAGTAGTGCGATTCTGTCTGCCTGTTTTTATCATCGTGCATGGCGGCCTTTGTGGATCGGCCGCAGCTTCCCAGTTGTTTTCATATTGCTGTGCCTGCGCTCATTGGCGGCGGAGGGAGCATGGCGAGGATGATAATCCATTAAGTGGGAGGGCTGCATGGGCACGCGGGTACGGAAATAGATCGCGCGTTGTGTTTGGGGCAGTTGCTCGGTCGGGATGAAAGGAAAGCGGTTGCACAGTGCGAACATTTGGCAAATAACTTTAGAAGTATTATTATGAGCATAATAGTTTGCGTGAAATACTGCACAGATTCATTGGAGACATAGCCGCACACAATTTTTTCCTACAACAAGGCAATTGCAGTGTATGATTACTCTTTACATCGACTTCCAAATGCAAGCAATGAATGAAATATTTCTGAAAAACTTTTGCTTTCAAATTACGATAATTTGGTTTGCTCATTAGATTATTATTGCCGTCTGAATGCCGAGTACACGATGGAATGCAGTATAAAACTTACAAAGTTTCCCTAACGACTCCATGCCAAATGTGGCCAAACAAGCTTGGGTCGAGAAGGCATTTCTGACCTTACATCTACAATAGAAAGCGAACATTTTCATAAAGGCATGGATGCGTAGGGCGAGTGAATAATTTTTGGGGTCATATTTTTAAGCGGAACTCTCTCTGTTTTGATGTTGCCGCGTTTAACATGGTTGCGCAGTATTCGTTGGCCGGCATATTACAAGGTCTCCGTTGTCGCGGGACGAGTTTCCGTGTTCTAGGTAATAGATGAGAATAAATCGGTACTTTTTAAAGTTTTAACATTGAAGCCAAACGTTTGAGTGATTAAAGAAAATATTTTTTTAAACACAAATATAGGGGAGATGGCTCGTAAAAATAAGGTGATAAGCATTTTAGGACGTGGTTTTTTCAGTCGCCTATAGCGACTTTTACGCAGTAGAAGAAACTCTGAAAAACGTTTGCCGGATACCGGCTTGTGGTGCTCGGCAGTTATGTCTGACTATGAAAAAAAGTGAAAACAAAATTTGAAACCTTATGAAGGGTTATTTTGATACTGATTTGTTGCTCTTTACGCTCCTCCGCGACCTTAAGGCCGCAGAAGGGGTAGCTGTAACCTTGGGCAAGAAATGGGCGGGGGAGAGGAGGTCGGTATTTTGGCTTGTGGCGCGTATTCGCTGTAGCTTCATGCTGTGTACTGGTTGTGGTACGTATTGACTGCGCCTACATGGGTATGCAAAGCTCCACTATAGAACGTACAAGAAGGCCAAGGGTAGGTTGAAATGAAGCGCGTGCTACGTAAAATGGTATTAAAACGACAAAAGCACTCACCTCAGAGTTGCCAACTTGCATTCATGGCAACAAAAATACAGTTACAAGCTCATTTCAGCAGATTTTTGTGAAGAAAGCCTTTCGCCATGTATCAATTTCAGAAAAAGTCATCCCTAACAAGCTTGCAATAGGCAATTATTTCCTTTCTGTTTATAGTGAGCTAATAACCATGAAACTAACGTCATACTTTATATTAGAGGGACATTAAACTTTATCACTCGGATGGGAAGGCTATAGGTCATAGAAAAACGATTTTGAAGCAAGATTGTTAGGACGAAATAGTACACCTAGAAGCTGTACGCATGGTGACACGCGGGTATAGAAATATGTTTGGGGTTTACCGCTATTAAAATATAAGAATTGCTTGGAACGACCAGACGTTAAATCTTTCTATATGTCGTGAAATGAGGCTGACGGAAGAAAAGGATAAATGCACGCTTCAGTGTTTAATAGAGATCCTAGAGCACCATGAGTGTTTGCGCATGGCCTGACAGATCAAAATGTGTTACACAGGTAAATTGTGTTGATTCCTGTGATGCTGTAAGATATTTTCTTGTGTGATTTACTACTTTTGGAAAACATACCGGGAATTCCTGTGATGCTGTAAGATATTTTCTTGTGTGATTAACTACTTTTGGAAAACATACCGGGAATTCAAGGGCATGCAATCGTTTTAGAATGCTTTCTGTTATCCGGGAATAGTACCTATTCTATGGAGGTCAAATAACAAGACTACCGGGCCAATGTTACCGTATCACGTGGACGCAATGTTCTCACGGCTGACTCGAAAAGCGTGCCCTAACGAAAATAATAAATGTTGACTCGTTTACAACATTTTGGCGTAGTAGAAGAGGTGCCTATAATCAATGTCTCTTGCGGGGAAGTGACTGAATATGTCACACATTTCGTAATTGCACGGAAGGTAGCAGAAAGTAAAGGTGCCGTTCAAGCAATACGGATAAGATTTACGGTTGTTATCTAATTTTAAATAACATTGTTGCAACTGACTGCTTTCAAGGTAAACATTTGACATCGGCCGCTTTGTTTTAAAGGTATGGCTTAGAAAAATATAATCTTCAACTACAACCAAACATAGATGCATTTTTTCAGCGAGGTGTTTTGAGTAATTTCAGCAGGATTGCATCTGGTGGCTTGGGACTTAATTATTGGGTTCGTATCCTGTATTGACGTCCTAGGAAGTACGACTTGATAACGAAATATAATAAAGCAAATGCGTTACAAGTGGCAAAAGAGGGGTGGGAGTGGCTAGGATAATATTGTCATGTAACCAAGAATGAAGCATGGTTCTTTAAGCAATAACGTTTGTTGGCGCAAACTTGTGTTTGGCGAAGAGCTTCAAAAATAAACAAACGTCCAGATCAGCTTGCGAAGAGACGTGCACAGGCAATCACCGGCAAATATACTTCCGCGGCGTTTGCTTGCATTCACATATTTGGAGTTGCTAATGTAGCCACCAACATGCATGGCTAAGGGAGAATGAATCCTGCAAGCTCATACAAGCTTTGCTACTTAGCCGCATCACCTATGCGGACGCCGTATGTGGCACTCAAACCCGCCGAATTTAGAAAACTCAATATATTAGTACGAAAAGCTTACGAAACGACCCTTC
>JABSTR010002561.1:0-20786 GCA_013339765.2 Haemaphysalis longicornis
GCCAAAACAGGTCGATTGCCTACAAACAAAACGCCCAACCGAGACCAGACAAGAAAAAGAGAAAAAAAAAAGAATGAGATCCACACTACCAACGACCATGATCCAAATATTGCGAGAGCCCAGCGCCAGAAATTTTACCAGCACCAAACAAGTGCCAGGAACCCATCATTGGTAGGATATAAGACAGTCCTCCTAAACCTCGCAAATTTGACCGTGCGATGTACCTAACAAATGGTGGACCATCAGGGTAAGAAATGGACAGGATAGATGGCTTAAAAGAAGTGGAATGTCATATCTTCGATCGAGGGATGAAATTATATTCGGAGCAAAGAATAGACTCGGGAAGTGCAGGAGACGAGTGGTTGAAGGCCAACAGGAGTGTCCTTCACCTGCAGTTGTCCTAAATAGGATGGTCGTAATAATGACGATGAATGTGTCCGCATTTGTGTTTGCCAATGCACATTTTAACAAAGTGAAGAAACTCTCCTCCTAACCCCAACTACGCTGATAAAAAAACAATCTGGAGGGGCCTTCTTACCCCCCCCACCGGCACCGCCCCAGCTTTTAGGCGAGCACGCATAAAACTCTCCTGTTACCAAAATTATGGATCTAATCCTACACAAGAAGAGGTGACATGTCGTGATCAAGTTCATTCTTGCAAAGTTCTAATATCATGACACCACAGTATACACCGTCTCCGGGATGTACGAAAGCACCAGCCCCGAATCGTGGTAGGTAACTAGTATGGCAACCTTTTGACTGCATGACCCTCTAACATACAAGAACGGCGCAAGTGGAAGTTGGACCCATCCTCTTGGCAATCCGATTAGTGGAGTATCAAATAGAAGCCTAACATCATAAGAGATTTCAAAAGACAATATATTTGTCTGTAGGCAGAATACCTGAGTGCATTTATTTCGATCCGCAACAAAAAAAGTTACAAAGTCACCTGCGCACCTGAACACAATGGTCTGGAAGAGAAGAACGCATTGACCAAAAAGCGCATGAAGTCGCATACTGTTATGCTTGTCACCACGACTATAACACTGACCTCCTCGAAAAACGTTAGGAACGAATCCTTTTACTACGCCTCCGAACCGACATTTCTCTGCTACAGAAAGGTCTCAATGCCGAAGAATAACGAACTCTGTGGACGAAAAGTCAACGCAAGTATCGGAAAATGTATGTGTGTTTTGGTGTTCTAGGGAAACATCTGACATTATCTTAAAACTGTGCTAAAATGGGGGAAACATCCGCCCTCTTGCACGCAACCTAACCATGTCAAAGGGTATTGGTTAGGGTAAAACAACTCAAATAACATATTCCACTTCTTCGTTGTTTGATAGGGAGCTTTGACCAGCTCGTTACCTGAAGATTAGCGCTATTTTATTGAAAGGAAGGAGCTGCTGCATATGCTATGTAGACTCAGGTTCCATCTTTAAGCTCTCTGCCATCTCTTTACCCTATTTTCCTAATACAAATACCTCATCCTGAACAAATACCTTCTCCATCTTCCTCTCTGTCTTCAAAAGAAGAAAATTCTTCTGCCTGTCCTAGACAACACAGAATAAGCGTGTTGATACACTGACACTGATACCTCCTCGCTAAAACATACCGACCCCTCGCATCCGTGATCTTTCACACTGACATTTTAAGCGAGAGAAGCGCAGAGAGCCATTGCGTCTCCTGAGCCACTGCGCGTAAATAGCCTTCATTGCTACTCTTTTTACTTGCGATGACGTTTAGTGCTCGTGAAGCATACATCGGAAATGCAGCAATTGCATATGAAAACGCTCCGTGGGAGTCGAAGTATCGCTATAGCGGCATACCTGTTGGGATCAAAACGTGGATGACTCATGAACTTTTTTTCTTGAAGCCCACAAAAAACTACGCGTCTCAAGTTAAGACCGGTGGTACTCGCTTCACATCGGGTCTGCAGTTTTTCGATGATTGTGCCGGCTTATCACCTTGCGCAAAAAAATGCTTGCCCCAAGTGTTCCGTGAAATCATCAGGACCTGAAGGATACCGTCCTTTGAGGTAGGGGACATTTTTTAGGATTTAAGGACAATTTCGTGCTCACCCGAGCCGAGCCGTTGCTAAGTCCTAGACCTGTTCCATCGGCCGCTAGGATTCGCTGCCGCCTGCGCCGACGGGCGGTCGCTATTGGAACGCACATTGTTCCGAAATCTACCAGAATTATGGCCACTTTCATGAGTGTTGAAGTAGAGGGGAGGATATTAACTCCGAAGAAGTCACCAGGACAATGGAATGACGCATCGCCATTGAACGCAAGTCGCACCCGCGTCAACGAGACCCAGGCCTGCCCAAAGAACTTCAATTAAAAACCCCCCAATACCGGTCGTGGACTCGAGAATACCAAATGCAAGTTTATCAAGGGAGCGCGTATGCCTGCGTTGCCACGAGACGATACTAAGATTGTGGTGAGGCCACGCGGGGTCTCAACATAAGCTCAGGTCGGCCATGTGGAAGATGGCCGAGCCATTTATGCTGCGGCGGGGGAGTCCCTAAATAAGAACGGATCCAGGACGTGATATGTCTGAATTACCAACAAAACATCTTATCATCATACTTCGAAGAGGAGAACGCTAACCGATACGTGACAGTCACTCAAATTGTCGTCCAAGGCAAACGTGCATGAGGTCAGCGCCTATGAATCGGCCCCCACGGCATGAGCAAGGGAGTCATACGAGGCGTCCCCCTCACGGACACGGTTCAAGAAATCAATGAGAACATCGTCAACGACTTTAATCCCACTGCTGTAGAGGCCTACAGAATCACACAATACGACGTCTGTGGTGGTCGCCTTCAATGGACCCAAGGTGCTGAATTACGTTCGATACGGGGGCCTGCTCGCCAAATGCTCGTTGTAAAGGAAGCGGAGAGATATCTGCTACAAGTGTGGTCGCCTGGGGCACCGATGGATGTTTGCCCGAATCCGACAGACCGGATTTGCCGTGGATGCGGTGCTCCAAATCCCGATGAACTGCATCCCGTGTACCCCCAAGTGTGACCTCTGCGGAGGCAAATATTTGACCGCAGACAAGGTGTGCAAAGCTCGCTTCAAGGTCCTGTACGTGGTACGGAAACGTCAGTGGGAGCGGAAGGGACGCCAACAACACGTCACCAGAAGAAGCCTCCAAACCACCACGTCAGGAGAGACGAGCTCCGTCAGGGATTCAGGAGCTCTCACTACCAGCTCTCTACCCGTGATGACAGGAAAGGGCGGAGCAACAGCTGTGCCTCAAGGCCGCGCTCGAGAGCGTGTCGCCGGGTGACGTGGCCGGAGCAGCTGCCGCGGGTGCCGCCGGGAGTCGCGCTCGAGGTCGAAGACCCGGGGACAGACACCGGCCAAGAACGCCGCTAAACAGGTGGGTTGCGCAGATAGATCTCCTATCGCTCTTAGCAACAATGATTTCCCTCCCCTTCCCAGTACCCGCTAAGAAAGATTGTGAGGAATTCACGCAACTCAAAAGCCTATAGTTAGGCAGGATCAGCAAATAGCGAGCTTCTTGCGCGCGTGGAGGTGTTAGAAAAATCAAAAAGCAGCGAGGATGACACAAAACGCAAAATTGCCAAGAGGGACGCTCAGTCAGAGTCTCCTGTGACAACTGTAGCGAAAGAGGACCAGCGTCTGGCTTCCGATACGGTGATAGAGTCGGTTAGCGAGGCAGTGCGCACCTCCGATCCTCGTCTTCCTCTCCTTCTAGTCCCCCTACTGTCGCCCCCTGCCTGCGCATCTTTATTTCTTAACATACTCCCGCCGCCGCCAAGTTGGTTTGGGAGCTAGCTGGAAGCTGCACGAGAAGTGGCGAAGTCCGGGGCTCACTACGACCAGTTGTTCTTCTTCCGGCGGCGCATAATTCCACAGTAGCGATGCTTGTAGGCTGGCTGGGGGATCCAGTGGAGCATTTGGCTGGGTGTCTCCGTGCCGTCGATCTCTGTAGAGAGCGTTGCCAATCGAGCGAGGCAGTACAAGTCCATAGCCAGCGTCACGGGCAACGAGCGCTTGCTGATTGCTGGGGCAAAGTTACTTAGGGGCTAAAAGTGAAGATCGCGAATGTTCATATGGTCACCCGGGAAGAGAAACCATGCTCCAGGTTTTAGCCCAGAAGGCAGCCGCCGGGATCGAATGGGAAAAGCTGATGCGGACGGTCAAATTGCAGAGATCCTGTGGCGAGCGTAGTGGCATTGTCGTTGCGTCCACGTCTGATACTGCTTCTGTGAAGCAATCGGTGTATTCCAGCAGCACATCCGGTTTCTCTGCGAACCATGGGACTTCTCTCTCGTCGGACCTATAAGCAGTGTAGAAATGCGCATACAGCGTCGACTTGTGCTTGCTGAAGAAGGAATCGTCACCATCGAAGCGTTTGTTCTGCTTCGCCACAAGGATGCCTCCCCACCGGGTCGGACGAGCCCGGCCGAAGCTCGCTTCCGGCAGGAGCAGGAGCCGGAGAGCAGGAGCTTCGCCGGAGGAGCAGGAGCTTCGTTATACCCTGAAGCGAGTCCACCTTCTGCACGAATCGCGTTTCCGTTGCTGGATTCAACAAACTTTCTTGCAATCGTAGTAGGCTGCTGAGGTGTTTCAGAAATGAGAGCTGCGTCGCCAACGAAACGGTCGCCACAGGGCCGCAGGGACGCCTCCAAAGCAGGAGTCGAATCGGTGATTCCAATTCATGGCAGGGCCGCTCAGACGTGTCCGGAGTGGAAGTCGAGTCATCGATGCCAGGGTTGTGGAAGAGCTGTATTGACGTTTCCGAAGTGAGAATTGCGTCTGTGACACCAGCGTCCGTCTGACGTCCACTGAGACATCTCCAAAGCAGAAGTCTTGTCGGCGAAGCTAGAGTCAAGGCAGGGTCGCTGAGCCGTCTCAGAAACGACAGCCGCGTCAGCGACGCCGAGGTTCCGGGGGTGTCCTTGAGACTTCCCCGAAACGGCAGTCACGGAAGCAGCAGGGCTGCGCAGTTGCTGGAACCTCTCTCCCTGGCTGAGCACCCCGGTGTCCTGCTTGGCGTTCTGAAGGGCTGAAGCGCGTCCGTTGCCGTTGTCCTGTTCTTCTACTGGCGTGCCAGTCATTTCCCGGATGGGCGGCACGTTAACCCGGGACCATTGGCCACCGCGCCCTCCTTGGGGAGAGGCGAGGAAATAGTCGAGGTTGCGATGCGGGTAGTGAACAGGGCCGCCTGAGGTTGTAGGACGGGGCTTGCGGCAGATTCTTGGCTCGCAGAGAAGAGTACACGCGTTCGCAGGGCGCAAATACGCTCGTCATAATCGATGGCTTCCAAAACGTCAGCATCAAATTCTTCATCCTTCAGGTTCTCCTGAACTTGAGCGTCGAGTTTGTGAAGGCTCACCTGGTCATGCAAGATGAGGTCGAGGACATTTTGTCTGTCAAGGGCCGTTGCTACCTTGGCTCCGCAGCAAGGCGTCGAGGACTGTCATTGTCCCGGAGATGGTCGCTCGCAGGACATCTCGGCGAATACGAAGAGCGTCCATGGCACCAGTCGATGAAGCAAGACGCTGGGGTTTGCGAATACCTAAGGGGACAAGGGCGGGCTTGGGCACGAGCCGAAAGGGGCGGCGGCCGAGGGCAAGGCTTCCAGGATAAAGCAGTACGAAGGTATCCAAGCCTCGCGTGCCTCGGAGCCGCTGCGCCGTCGAACGTAGATTCCGCTCGCGCACCAGTTCCCGGGTTTCACGGCACCAGAAAATGTGTAGCGAAAGAAGACCAGCGTCTGGCTTCCGATACGGTGATGGAGTCGGTTAGCGAGGCAGCGCGCACCTCCGATCCTCGTCTTCCTCTCCCTAGTCCCCCTACTGTCGCCCCCTGCCTGCGAATCTTTATTCTTAACAACAGCTATGGAGGCAGAGAAAATTGAATCGCATCCATCGGAGGAGCCAGCGTCGGCAGAGCCTCTTCAAAGCCCTCACAGCGATGGTCGCACAGCTTACCAGCCAGCTCGGCCTGCAACGTCCAGGATGGCCAAGTTCGACACGCTCAAGGCTAATGTGAACCAGTTGATTGTAACCACTCAGAAAGCCAAAAACTCCCCCCACTTCCCCGAAGGGGATCGTGCGGAAATGCGAATGCATTGGGTGCACCGATGAGTGCGCTGCGGCAAGCAGTAACGGAGAGAGGCGTGCGCTCCACTGCATTTATATACATTTTCCGAGCGCAGCGAGCGGAGAGAGGGTACGCGGAAAGGAGAGAGAGACCCGCGCAACACGCCCGACCCGCGCGCGAGCTCTCTCTCCCGCCGAGCTCCGCGATGCGAGCGCCCTCACACCCCGAACGCGCTCCTCCTCCTCCACTCACTCTCACTCTCCGATACTCCGCCCGAGCTCCGCGATGCGAGCGCCCTCAAACGCCCGAGCGCGCTCCTTCTCTCCCCTTGCACTCCTCTACTCCCGCCTGAGCTACCACCTGCTCCGGTTGCTAGGTGCGCCACAGCTGTTGCTAGGGGCGAGGAGGCGCGGAGAGATAACACCTGCGGGCGCACGCCGACAGAGCACGACAACCCCCGACTAAGAAATGCATTGCATTTACGACGACGACGACGACGAAGGTAGAACTACGAGGCTGCGCGCTCACGTGCGCTCGCGCTGGAGGAATGCAGGCGCACGCCAGCCAACGGAGCAAGACAACCCCCACTAATAAATGCATTGGCATTAAAAGGGAGCGCCGCATGGAAAACCATGCATGGGAAGTAGTCTCACGAAAACCAACTAGAGCCAAGATGGGGGATAGTCGTAAGAACTGGAAGGGAGATACAACGACCTTGGTCCAATGGAACTGTCGAGGAATAAAGGACAAAATAGGGAATTGCAAACAGTACATATATAATGTGGAAGACAAGCCGGATATCCTTGCAGCACAAGAAACGAATTCGCGACCGAAACTCCCGGGTACATCACAGACACCGATCCCAGTGAGAAAAGTACGGCAATCCTCGTTCGAAGCAATATAGCTGCTGCGCAACATATAATCGGCCAGAGAGGCTGTGAACATGTTTTTTTTGGAAATCCACAGCAGAAGCATAGGAAGAAAAAACAAACATCTTTATACTCAAGGCGTACTGCCGGCCATCTAAGGAGGACCTAGGCATAGAGGGCACGTTACTCGACATCAAAGAGAGGTAGGCAGCTGGGAATTTATTGTATTAAGAAATTTCAATACGCCTCACTCGATATGGGGCTACAAATTCTGCTCAAAAAGAGGCAGGATGCTGGTGAACCTCATGGATCAACACAACCTAGCCCTCCTCAAAGAACCAGACACTCCCACCCAGATGGGCACAAGTATGTCCCGTGACAGCACTCCAGACCTTACCCTGCTCAGTGGAACCTTAGACGTGTCCTGGCGGAACACGGGGGTAAACCTTGGGTCTGACCACGTTATACTAAGTATCACGATAGGGGGGCCATGTTCAAGGAAAGAATGGGAACTGCAAAGCTAACAGACTGGGACAAAGCTTTGACAAAGGCAAGCAGCGCCGACGAAGATGAGAACATGAACAGCGCCACCAGACCGAATGGAATGGGCCAAGGAGCAAATCGAGCTAGTAGCGAAATATACCCAGAAATTTGCGACCACACTAGACACCCTTTGTGGACGCACGGCTTGCCCACTTCTGGGAAGCTCGACACAGACTGACCAGACCTAGAAGAAACAACGACAAAACACAAACTTCGCAGACGCTTCCATGAGCTCAACAAGAAGCTGCTGAATACGCGACCCCAGCTGTTGCAAAGAAAACTGGCTGAGCGTGTATGATGGTCTGCAGGGCACCCTTTCTACCAGGAAGACGTGGTCTCTCCTCCGTCACCTGATCGACCCTCTCAGCAAGCAAAAGCGCTACTAATCGAAGCCTCATGCGCACCCTCAACAACTATACTGGCGGTGTCGATGAACCCATCAACGACATGAAGGCAAAGTACCTGAAAATTGAGAAGGGAGACATCGCACCTCAGGACTATGCAGCCACCACCCACAAAGCAATAGACAAACCATTCACCGACACGAATTGGTCGCGGCAATCTCCGAGAGCAATAAGGGCAGCACGCCAGGACCCGATACCATTACTACAGGCTACTCAACAACCTCGGGTACAAGGCCCGCAGAGAGCTGCTCGAGTAACTAACCAGGTCTGGGAGACTGGCAATATCCCACCGGAATGGAAAGAGGCAGAAGTCCGCTTCATAATCATACCCAGCTAGGAAACACCTCACATTGACAGCATGCGACGTATCCCTCACGTCCCCTTGTTGGGGAAGGTCATGCAACGTATGGTACTCAAGAGGTTGCAGCGAAATCTGGATGCCACCGACCAGATGCTGGAGACAATGTATGGCTTCAGGCAACACCTAGGCACCCAAGATGTTCTCATACGACTTAACGAGCTAGTAATCAAGGGGCAACGAAACAGGCGCCGCGAGCGATACTAGCGCTCGATCTCAAAGGTGCCTTTGACAACGTCACGCATGATAGTGTCCTCCGCAACCTACGCAACCGGGTTGCGGGTGAGAGCGTACAACTATATCCGAGACTTTCTTAGCAACCGAACGTCCATGATCAGAATAGGAGAGACGACATCCCACGACCAGATGCAGAGGCAATGTATGGCTTCAGGCAACACCTAGGCACCCAAGATGTTCTCATACAACTTAACGAGCTAGTAATCAAGCGGGCAACGAAACAGTCGCCGCGAGCAATACTAGCGCTCGATCTCAAAGGTGCCTTTGGCAACGTCACGCATGATAGCGTCCTCCGCAACCTACGCAACACGGGTTAGCGGAATGAGAGCGTACACTATATCCGAGACTTCTTAGCAACCGAACGGCCATGATCAGAATAGGAAGAAGACATAAAACCGATCTTTCTGGGGGATAGAGGAACACCGCAAGGTTCAGTTCTCTCTCCACTCCTGTTAAATTGCTCTCCTTCCGTTGCCCAAGCTTCTTGAGTCCATTGATGACCTAGGACATGCATTGTATGCCGACGACATCACCCTCCGGACTGCGAGAGCAGGGTCGGATGGATGGATCGAAGACACGCTCCAAAAAGCAGCTGAGACGGTAAACAGCTATGCGAAGGCCTGCGGCGTTTGCTGTTCGCCTCAAAAGTCGGAGCTGACCATTGTTAGACCACGTACATCAGGGAAACGATCATAAACCATTGGAATCACTCTAGAAGGGATCCGCATCCTTCCGGTACCTCAACTCAGGATCCTAGGCCTATTGATCCAGGCAGACGGCAAGGCAACGGCTATGATCAGAAAAATCAAGCTCGCGTCAGACCAGATCTTGAGCATGATCAGGCGAGTGGCCAACAGGCGGAGGGGTCTGAAGGAATCAGACAATTTCGCCGCTTTCAGGCCTTTGTTACCTCAAGAATTTCTACGCAGCGTCGTATATAAAACTGCTGAAAAATGATGTAATACAACTTTAACAATTATCAGGAAAGCCACAAAGCAGGCCCTGGGTATTCCCACAAACTCGTCCACAACAAACTTACTACAAATGGCAGTCCAAAACACAGTAGCCGAGCTTATGGAAGCCCACCTGTCCAATCAAAGGGTCCGCCTTAGCCATACCAAGGGCAGGCAGAAGCGTCATCCGCAAAACGGATGGCAAGAATCCCACTATACCTGTCACGGCCAATTGCCCGAACAGTTGGAATGAGAAAGATTGAAAGCAAAACCATTACCGCACAACATGAACCTCACAAGGCCCACTGGACGGCGCGAGGCCCGGGCCAGATCCCTCTCCAGGACCCTGGAGAAGGATGACACTCTCCTCTACACAGACGCATCCCTGCCCAAAACATCCACAAGGGCAACGGTCGCGGTCACTGGGTTGGACAAGCTGGTCACCTGCGCATCGATCAAAACTCCATCTTCAGAGGAAGCAGAAGAAGTTGCGATAGCCCTCGCTCTCCTGCAACCTAACGTCACCAAGATCATTAAGGACTCAGAAGCTGCGTACCAGAATACAGATCTGGCAGGTGTTGTCCCTTGCGGGTCTAAAATTCCTCGAAAAAGCTACCGCCTCCGACACAAAGATCGAATTAGTTTGGGTCCCGGCCCACTCCTCTGTTGAGGGAAACGAATATTCTCATTAACAGGCCCGAGTGCTCAACTCGCGGGTACCCGAGGAGGATAGAAGGGGATGGCAACCAATCACCAGCTACACAAATATAGTCAAATATTACAGGACGGTAGGAAGACATTTCCACACCCCCACCACTCATGATAGGGCCAGAACAGCGATCCACAGGCAAATACAGGCAGGCTTCTTGCCTCACCCCTGCCTCCAGAATGAAATGTACCCTGAAATCTACAAGAACAGATTGCCATCACTGCAATGTACTAGGCACTCTCAAGCAACGTAATAGGAGAAAGCAATTTCTGCAAACACCCCGCCCCCCACCTATACCCATAAGTAATCCCCCTACTATTCTAACCGTTGACGAGCAAATTGGAGACCTTGCTATCCGGCCCCCGTCCTGGAATACCAGCCCGCTGATCCACGTAGGCTAGGCGGCCCTGGAAGCATATGAAACTCGTGAAGAGGGAGCCACCCCATCGGGCGCTTAACGCGCTCTGTCTGACAATAAAAGTTGTTTTCCTCCTTCCTCCTCCTCAAGTTAACCTTAGGGCGGCTTGCCGATCAGGCAAGCTAAGCACGTGAAGGTTTTTCCGCGTCACCATCGACCATAAGGTATTTTTGATGCAAGCCCTTGAGTCTTTGTCACGTCTTTTGTATTCCTCTTAAATGTGCTTCGACTAATTGCTGGAACCAGCTGGGGAGTCACCTGTCATCCATGCTTCGGCTCCACTCGCGCTCATCTTGAGTCTGGTTCTTTACCAGAGCCTGTTTGTCTCCCTCCGAGTACCACTGTGCTCGTGTGGGAGCACTGCACCAAAAGGACTTTAAGGTACTCTTAGAAGCTCCCGGCTGGGGCAAAGAAAAAGCTCCTTGACGAGTCCCCTTTACTGTCCCTCACTTTGGTCGCGTCGAGGGTCTGCTCTGGCAGCTCGTCCGGGTAAGAGAGTCTGATGCGAGAAGGATATAGCTCAGGCATCTCCGGTTAAAGGTGGAATCTCCCATGTGTGCGGCACTCAACGCCCTGAGCGTTCTCTGCTCGCAATGGCCGTAAGAATTAACATCACTTGGACCCGACGTGGCATTTCGAGAGAATGGAGTGTCAGCTTGACATCCCGCATTCACTCGAAGAGATTTACACCAGTGGCGAAGCGAGAATGTTAGCACTTGGGCACTTGGACCGGTTGTAAGGTGATGGTGTTCACGTGGTTACGGACGGATCTGCCAACACACAAACACCTGCGCAGTGGCCATTGTGATTCCCGGCACAAACGTTATAGGCATAATCTATAACGGCCGAGTGTAGAGCGATTGACATGGCCTTAAAATATCAAATCGGTTCGCGTGCGGGCTTGCAGTAATTCTTACGAATTCCAAGTCATCCTACAAATTTTGCAGCTGGGATTTTTGCGCAGCTAAACTTGCCAACGTTTCCTACGTCTCTTGATCAGCTATATGAAAACTGGCTTAGCTTTCATTCCAGTGGGCTCCTTACAATGTCGGAGTGCTTGGAAACGAAGCCCCGGACAAGTTCCCCGTGAAGCTACATCTTGTAGTCGTTTTTTGAAAATGGCTCCGGACGAACCGCCAATTGAACAAACCATTATTAAAGAACACTTCAGATCCCTTTGATGACCACTACAACCAGCCTTGTGTTGCCAAAGGAATAAGAGGACCGACGCACCCATACTGTTGTGCCCCATAGAAGGGCAACTCCTGCGAACAGCGACCTGGCTTCATAAGCTGAACCTTAACTCCTCACCTCTCGTCCGCAATGTGTTGTGTAACAGGCATCATTAGATATTTTTCTTATTCACAATGGAGAGCATACGACAGAGAGGCTAGGTTTGTGTGTGTTGGATGACATTTTGTTTCTATTGGCAATTGGAGCACCAGAAGAGTCATTTTCCGCCTGATCGTCGTTTTTTCAGGGACACACGCCTCAGTGGCTCCTGGTGATTCCCAGCTCACATCTACGAAATGTGCTGATCTAGTCACTACTGCTGATTGCCAGCGCATAGTGGCAAAAAGGTGTTGATCGCGAGTGCTATTGTCGATATATCAAGTAGAGCTAGCCGACCTGAGTAAGCGCTACCTGACTATAAGGCGACAATATTCCCTGGCCCAACTATCCAGCTTGGTTCCAATGCTTTGACTTTCCTTCGGTGGCGTCGGCAGCATCGTCGCTCTTAGGGTTCATCTTCATCATTCGAACATTGTCATCAGCACCCGCAAGTACTTCACTATATTTATAATAATTTCATATTTACGACACTACTTCTTGACTGTGACCTTGACTGGTGCGGTTGTTTTCGCCTGGGGCAAGTATACCGAGAAAAAGAGGAAAAGGACAGTGCAGGATAGCCTCATGGTAATCCAACACGGATGAAGACAGTTTTCATGGGACGCTACTTGAGCTGTAATGGTCTAAATGTATAATATTATATAATATTATATAATAAATACTGCTTTTGTAAATGCTCGAATCAACACCATCCATCGTTCGAGCAAGCCCCTCAAACCAAATGAAGTTGAAAGAACAAGGAAAACTGAAAGAAAACAGGTAACCAAAACCGTCACGTACGCAGAGGAACACCAGGAAGATATGGCATCTAAATATCGATCAGGAAAAAACGGGCTTACGGTACAATATAGAACACAAAAAAACGACTTAGCCATGGCAGCCAACAGCCGGCTATCCGAGAGAACAGGTCGGGGGGCTGCTTTGTAAAGTGTCTGATGGCGCCGATTTCGGAGCGACAGTCAGCGGGTGGGGTGAAAGCTCGTTCTTCGACGATGACGCGTACGGTGCTAATCTGTGGTGAAACGGGCAGCCAGTGAGTATAGCGGCATCAGGCAAGGGTTCGTAGAACATCAAAAAGCCGCTTGGCGATGACCTTATTCGACGATGACCGGTACGGTGCCAATCTGTGGTGACAACGGAAGCCAGAGAGTAATAGGTGGCATGAGGCATGGGTACCTTCAAAAAAGTCGCCTACTAATGAAAGCGAACAGGCGTGAATCCCACAAAAACGTGGGGAAACTCTTTGCAAATGCTCCGGTGGCGCCGATTTCGGGGCGTCGTCAGGGGGTGGGGTAAATAACTGCCTTATTCGACGATGACCGGTACGGTGCCAATCTGTGGTGACAACGGGAAGCCAGAGAGTAATAGGCGGCATGAGGCAAGGGTACCTTCAACATTAAAAGTAACTTAGCTATGGCCTTAGAGGTGGCGTGAATGACTCAGGTGAGGTGCCAAAAATCAAAAAAACTACAACAAGGAATGGAGCATCACAAGCTGTCACCACCGCATTCTGATCACAGAAATCATTGTCATTGTAGATAGTGCTGAAAGGACCGGGAAAAAAGAAAAGAGGAAGACGACGAGGAAGAAGTAGTGGGCTCGGAGAATGGCGGACTCGATGCTCGAGTGGAGTCCGAGGGTTCTGGAAGCCTGTCGTTAGGACGGCGGGAACCCAGGTGTTCTACGACCGTTGGTAAAGAACGTCAAGACACCACGTCGCCACTGGCAACGCCTTGCCGTGGTGCCTGCGTCCTGTGCGCCTGTTCTTCTGACCATGCCACAGCATCTTCGTTGCGTGGCCTTCGCATCTTCAACAGCTGCGCCTTCATCGGGCTGTCACTTCTGAAGACGCCTGCGTCACTCGCGCGTTCAAGCTCCGCAACATCCCCGTGGAACGACCACGTGAGACTCACTCTAGTCACGAGAACTTAAATCACACTTTGTGCGTGTGGGACTTTGTCCCTCTTTGTGCTAGTTTATGACGTCGAACTGTAGGTTGTAGCTTTGTTAAGTGTACGTCTCCTGGTTAGCGTCCCCCCTTTCCCCTAACTTCCGTCCCGCATAAAATTCGTTTTCCTCGTTTGGAACTCCGTCGCATTTTCTTGCTCCTGGCATCCATATCCGCGTCTAGTGTTCTCCCTAACCTCAACATCATCACAAAGTACTTTTGTAATGAATGCGCCCAGGATTGGCGTGAAAGTCACGAGTTCAGTGGCCAGTGCGTGCGCAAGTAAATGTTGCTTTATGCATGACACAAAAGAAGCAGAAAATAGCGCACGGAAGCAAGGACGCGAGACTGCACATATAAGCGTTAAAAAAAGGCAAGCGGCTAACGGAAATGTCCGCACTAAAGAAAGCAAACGTCCTAAGGGGTTTTGTCGCAGCCCCTTGGGGTGTTGATGTCCCGACGCGTGCGGGGTCGATGGGGACGTCACGGCGCGGCTGGCTCGATGACCGGCTCTAGGCCACGTCGCATCCAGGCACGGGACATCGGGCAGGCATTGTCGACCTTGCCGATGAGTCACGGTTCGAGGGCGTAGCAGCGGTTGTGAGCGGAGGGTTCAACCTCCAGGTGAATCCGGACCCGCGCTCTCTCGCCCAGCGCGTCACCAGCTCCAGGCACGGCCAGCCCACGGGTTGTCGGGATGAACAGCGGCGGACAGCTCAAGGACACAGCAGCGGTTGCGCACCCAGGTTTCACCCGAACACGATCACAGGGCCGCGCTCTCCAGCCCAACGCGTCACATCGTCTGGGCTCACTGGTTCAATTTTTTTGCACGCACCCGTTGCAGCTGCGCGCTCGGTCTCCTCTTTCTCGTCGTCCACCGGCACTTCCTCACAATTACCCCGGGTCAAGATAGTTCTTGGGGAGCAGCAACTATTCTAAGAGTTAAAAAGGCAGGGTGGAGTTGGGAAAAGTTGTGTACCGATGGAAAAGTTCTTGCGCTCAGTCCACAAGAGCACAGTCAGTCCTACCGGCACACTTAACCGCACAGCACACGCACGAAGGGTATAGAAAAATGCACTACAACAAATGTAGGACCATAATTTGCGTGACACAAGTGAGGACCACACACTATGCGCAAAAGAGAGGGCGACAGGCAAGCATTAAACTCCACTCGTGTAGTCAGCCCCTGGATTGTCGGTTCCCTTGTATTCGCCAGCGGTTTCCTGCGGGCGACCCTCTGACTGGCTAACGATGACTCTGGTGTGGACGATAGTTGCATCACCGTGCCGACGGTGTCTTTTGGTGTCCGGTCGCTGCCCTTGAGGCGATGAAGCATTGAATTCTGCTGATGCGATCTTGCCTTGTCCCTTGACTTCTCCGCAGAAGTTTGGTTTTCGGACCGCATTTAGGCCTTTTAGGCTCCTCGACTGGTAGCCGGGCAAGCTTTTTTTGAAATGGCGGCGACTGAGTGAATGCCTGTGTTAACACGGATTCACATCTTGCTCGTTGGACCGTTTGATTTGCTAAGTGCCCCGTTGCACATGCACGAACGTTTTTGGTGTTGTTTTATCGAACGCTCGTGAGTTGCGAACGTCCTTGTCTTGGGAACAGCATGCTGGCATCGCTGCGGCGGGTGCACAAACTTTCGTCTTACATTTTAGTGAATTATGACGACAAGTGTTGAACTTCCTGACAAAACGTCGTACGTCTCGCCGCAGGGCTGGCCAGAAATACTCTTGCAAAACGCAGTGAGTCGTCCTTCGGACACCTTGGTTAACTAACTGCCTTCCTAACTTCCGGAAGTCCTTCCTAACTTCCGGAAACAGCATCGGAGGGTCGGGTTTGTCTTGTTGTTCTTGAGCCAACTCTTCTCTGAGGATATCAGCGCAGCTCATTCGAGGCACAGTTAAAAACTCAACCTCGGCCTTGCTTGTCTTGGTGACCGCCGAAATCGGGAAATCGGTGGGTAGCTGGGTGACGGTTGCAGCCAGTGCTATATTTGGGCCATCTTGTTTTGAGTTGCCAGTCGGGATCTGGCATGTGAGGTTTCCTCACACCTGGAATGTTCCCGAGCACGAGGTCATAGATCAGTTGATCCACGCAAGCGGCGATAACCTCGCCCACAAAGTACGGGGTTTGGACGCAGACTTTGGCTTCGGGAAACTTCTTGACTGTTCCGTCCAAGAAGAGTACTTGGGTAATTCTTCCCGTTAAGTGGTTTTCTGTGACCAACTCTCGCTGTACAAGATCGGTAAAAGAACGGTATTGCTACCAGTGTCCCGCAAAAAGGTGATGGCTTTCTGATAGTCTTCCTTCGACCACCGCATTTTTTTTCCTAGGCAAGAATGTTGTTTTACAATGCCACAAAAATAGTTGAAACTACAATTATCAGAGCACTTGTCGAGGTCGATGGTCTGTTGTTGAGCTTCCTGAAGTTCAGTGAGGGCACAAGCAGCAACCTGCTTTGTTTCACTCCCCTCTTTTTGTAGTGCTCAATTTTATTCCCGACGCGTCCACAAGTAGCGCGTCTTTCTCGTTCTTTCATCCTTATGGCACTGTTGAAACACGACGTCCTGGGCGATTGCACAGAAAGTATTTTCGGTGGCACTTGCTTCTGTGAGTCCGTTGCGACTTTCTGTACCGTAGACTTCTTAGGACCCTTCCCAAGGTTCGAGAGGTTTTGTGCCTCTAGGAAACGATCTGTAACCTCGGCCAGGTCGTTCAGAGTTTTCCACTCTCGCTCTTTGAGGCAGATGACGAGGTTGGGATGGCAGCACCAGATAAATTGTTCTCCTATCATTTGATCACGAACAGCCTCGAATGTTTTTTGCACATTCCCCATCTCGATCCAATGATCAAAATAACCAGCAAGCCTTTCTGCTAGTTGTTTCCCGGTTTCGCCATCCTCAGCCGCCGCCTTTCTGAACTTTTCTTTGTACTCTTGGGCTGTGGCACCAAACCGCTGAAGCAACGTCCGTTTGACCTTGACGTAATCTAAGGGACTCTTCGGCAGTCATACGGCTTTTGATGAACGAGCCTCCCCGCTCAAACACATGCGCACAGCCAGGGCCCATTTGTCCTGAGGCCACTGCTGTCCGGTTGCCAAGCGCTCAAACCTTTGCAGGTACGCGTCCAGGTCATCGCTCTTCTCGTCGAAAAGAGGAAGCAGTTTCTGTGGGTTGATCGCAGGCAGAGTTGCAACAACTCACCTCCCCACGGCGACATTTGGTTGGCTGGTACCACCACCCCCTCTTTGGGTCGAAGCTTTAGCAGTAGCAGCTCCTTCACCCTTTTCTGCAGCATCTTTAGCTCTTTCCGCAGCTTTCTTTTCGCCTCTCTCCAGCTGGTTCTCGGCTGGCTTCCCTCTTGGAGGCTCTGCGGCGTTTGCTCGCACGTTCGCTCTATATCCACGCCCTAAGTTCTTGTCACGAGAGTCCCAGCTGAGTCCCCATAGCCATTAACTTTTCGAGATCCATGCTGCTGAAGCTAAAATTAACTCCTACCAGGAAAGCTCGTGCCTCGCTGTCTCCTTTCAGCGGATGTTAAGAAATCCTGGTAGGCTCGCCACGTTTGTAATGAATGGGCCCAGGATTGGCATGAAAGTCACGAGTGAGGGGCCAGTGCGTGCGTGGAGTAATGGTTGTTTATGCATGACACGAAGGAAGCAGAAGATAGGGCACGGAATCAAGCACGGAAGACTAGAGATATAAGCGGTAGAAAAAATCAAAAGGCTAACCCAGAATGTTCACAATAAGAAAGGAAGCGTCCCATACGGGTTTTTTGTCGCAGCCCCTCAGGGTGTTGAAGTCTCGACGCAGGCGGGGCTGACGGGGATGTCACGGCGAGGTGCTGGACTCGATGACCTGGCTCCAGGTCACGTCGCATCCTATACAGGAAGTGGGCAGGCATCGTCGACCTTGGCGATCAGTCACGGCTCGATGGCGTAGCAGCGGGTGTGGGCGGAGGGCTCCACCTCCAGGTGAATCCGGAATCGCGCTCTCTCGCCCAGCGCGTCACCATCTCCAGGCACGGCCAGCTCAGGGGTTGTCGTGATCAGTGGTGACGGCTGACGGACGAGCAGCGGTTGCGACCCAGGTTATCACCCGAAGACGATCACAGGGCCGCGCTCTCAGCCCAGCGCGGTCACAGGCGTCACCTGATCCCCGGCCTGGTTCGATTTTGTGCCCCACCCGGTGCACCAGCGCGCTCGGTCCCCTATTCCTCGTCCGCTGGCACTTCATCACAAAGGCGTCGTTTCTTGGACGTGGAGGGGTACGGCGCTAATCGTTGGGATAACGGGCAGCCAGAGAGAAATAGGCGGCAATGAGGCAAGAGTTCCTAGAAGATCAAAAAGTCGACTTAGCCATGACAGCAAACAAATCGAATTCCAGAGAACAGGGTGGGGGAGCTTCTTTGTGATGTGTCCGGTGGCGCAGATTTCGGTGCGACATCAGGGGATGAATGACGTCCTTCTTGATGATGATGGGGAAGGTGCCAATCTGTGGTGACAACGGGGAGCCAGGGAGTATTAGGCGACATGAGGGAAGGGTTCCTAGACCATCAAAAAGTCACTTATCCATGGCCCCGAACAGTCGCAATTCCCACGGAACGGGAGGGGGGAGGGGTAGAGGGGGAGCTTTTTGTAAAGGGTCTGCTGATGCACCGATTTCGGTGCGATGTCAGGCCGTGGGGCGAATGACATCTTTTTGGGACGATGATGGGGACGGTGCCAATCTGTGGTGACAATGGGCAGCCAGACAGAAATACGCGACATGAGGAAAGAGTTCATACAACATCAAAAAAGTCGATTTTAGCATCCCAGAGAACAGCCGCGAATCCCAAGAAACAGGTTATGGGAGCTTCCTTTTATCAGGGGCTGGTGGCACCGATTTCGGTGTGAGGTCAGGTTGGTGGGGTGAATGATGTAATTCTGAATGATGAAGGGTACGGGTTCAATCTGTGTTGGCAACGGGCAACCAGAGACGAAACAGGGGGCATGAGGCTAGGGTTCTTAGAACTCCAAAAGTCACTCAGCCAATGCCGCGAACAGTACCCGCGAATCCCACGGAACAAGTAGGGGGAGCTTCTTTGTAAAGGGTTCAAGTGGTGCTAGTTTTTGGTGCGACGTCAGGGGGTGGGGTGAATGACGTCCTTCTTGGACGATGACGGGAACGGTGACAAACTGCGGTGACAACAGGCCAGATGAGGGAATAGGCGGCATAGGGCGAGGGTTGCTAGAACATCAAAATTCGACTTGCTCTGGCCGCGAACAGCCGCGAATCTCTGAGAACAGGTCGGGAGAGCTTCTTTGTAAAGGTCAGGTGGCACCGACTTCGGTGCGACATCAGGGTTGGGTGAATGACGTCCTTTTGGAAGATTTTGGGTACGGTGCCAATCTGTGGTGACAATGGCCAGCCAGAGAGGAATAGGCGCTATGATGCAAGGGTTCCTAGAACAGCAAAAGAAAACTTAGCCATGGCCGCAAACAGCCGCGAATCCAGGGAACCGGTGCGGTGATCTTCTTTGTAATGAGTCCGATAGTGCTGATTTCGCTGCCAACGTAAGGGCGGTGGGGTGAGTGAAGTCATCTTGGACGATGACAGGGACGGTGACAAACTTTGGGGACAATGGGAACCCAGTCAAGAAATAGGCGGCATGAGGAGAGAGTCCCGGCAACATCAAAATATCGACTTAGCCATGGCAGTGAACAGCTGCGAATCCTAGGGGTGATTTTTTGTTAAGTAACCAGCAGCGCCAATTTTGGTGCAATGTCAGGGGGTGGGAGAATGACGTCTTCTTGGACAATGAAAGGGACGGTGACAAACTGTGGTGACAATGGCCAGCCAGAGAGGAATAGGCGCTATGATGCACGGGTTCCTAGAACAGCAAAAGATCACTTAGCCATGGCAGCAAACAGCCGCGAATCCCAGGAAACCGGTGCGGTGATCTTCTTTGTAAAGGGTCCGGTAGTGCTGATTTCGCTTTGCAACGTAAGGGGGGGGGTGAGAGTGATGTCATTCTTGGACAATGACAGGGACGGGACAAACTTAGGGACAACGAGAACCAAGTCAAGAAATAGGCGGCATGAGGAGAGTTCCTGCACATTAAATATCGACTTAGCCATGGCAGTGAACAGCTGCGAATCCTAGGGGTGCTTTTTTGTAAAGTAACAGCAGCGCCAATTTGGTGCAATGTCGGGGGGGAGAATGACGTCCTTCTGGACAATGATAGGGACGGTGACAAACTGTGGTGAAAAGGGGCAGCCAGACAAGAAATAGCAGGCATGAGGCAAGACTGACTAGAAGAAAAAAAAGTCGACTTAGCCATGACAGCGGACAGGCGCGAATACCAGAAAACAGGTGGGGGGATCTTCTTGGTAAAGAGTCCGGTGGCGCCGATTTCGGTGCGAACGTAAGGTGGGTGGGGGTGAATGACGTCCTTCTTGGGATGATAACGGGCACGGTGCCAATCTGTGGTGACAACTGGAAGCCACACAGGAATAGGCGGAACAAGCAAGGGTTCCTAGAACATCAAAAAGTGACTTAGCCATAGCCGCGAACAGTAGCGAATCCCCACGGAACAAGTGGGCGGTGCTTCTTTGTAGAGGGTCCGGTAGCGGTGGTTTCGGGCGACGTCAGGGGGTGGGGTGACTGACTACTTCTTGGACGATGACGGGGACGGTGAGAAACTGCGGTGACGACGGGCAGCTAGAGAGGAATAGGCGGAATAAGACAAGGGGTCCTATAACACCAAAAAGGTGACTTTGCCCTGGCCGCGAACAGCCGCGGATCCCAGGAACAGCTTGGGGAGCTTCTTTGTAAAGGGTTCCGGTGGCGCCGATTTGGGGCGACGTCAGGGGAGTGGGTGATGATATTCTTCCTGAAGATTTCAGGGACGGTGACAAAGTGTGG
>JABSTR010002562.1:0-66694 GCA_013339765.2 Haemaphysalis longicornis
AAATTGAATTCATCATGAGATGAACTGAAATGGAGTGCAAGAGCGTGAGGAGTGGGAGCGGGGAGCTAAAAAGGACTGACGTGGCTGGGGCGGCCCAAGACTATCGTCTTGAGATGACATTTGCAATGATGCAGGTAGATACGCGGCAGAATTTTTAGAGGTTTCACGCACCGAAGCTGCATGCAAGCGCTGTAATGGACGGCTAAGGATTGATTTAGGCCACCTGAGGATGTTTAGCACGGGCCGAAGTCTTTGATACAGAGGTGTTTTCGTTTTTTGCCTCCATGAGAAAAGCGGCCGCCACGGCCGGGATCAATCCCACGGGCTTGGGCTCAGCGGCAGAATGCCTTAGCTCTTGAGTAACCGCAATGGGTGCGTGTAAAAACAGGGAACATATACTCTTCCCGTAAGGTTGGGAGTCGGGGAGAGAAAAGCAGGGGAACTGGAAAACAAAATGCTCGAGACTGAAAATATACTAACTTGCTCCAATGATAGATTCGTTTTAGCGGCAAAATGCAGTATGAGTTTTCAAAATATTGAGCGCTACTTTTCAAAATTGGATTGAGCGCTACTGAACGTTTTCGAGAAAGTTGGCTTTGTTACAAAGCCTATTTTATCTACTTTTATCAAAATCACCCGACAAGATTAAGCCATTGATGACTGTAGGTATACAGTTTCGGTGTAAAATGCTTTCGGAAATTATTAATTACCGAGCTGGCCCGTTCAGATACTTAACTGGCTCTTGCTCATATAAGTAACGCTTACCTAAGTCTAGCTAGAAGATAATTTCAGGGGTTTCCGGAAGCAACACCTAAGAGGTGATTTTTTATTAGGGACCAAACTACGATTAGCCAAAATGTCTTGTGCCCGTTGTTCAAATAGGCCCACCCGTGCATCGCCGGGTACTACCACTAGTCTGTTGTAAACAGAGATGTTTTAGAGGTTTTATTCAATATTCGAAGCCAATTTTGTCTTTATATACGTGTAAATGGTATTTGAAAATTACTTTTTGGACGCCTCTTTTAAGTTCTCTTTGGGAATCCTTTAATGCTCTTAGGCGCAGATGCATGCCACCCACCCGCCGCGGTGGCTCAGTGGCTAAGGCGTTGCGCTGCTGAGCACGAGGTCGCGGGTTCGATTCCCGGCCGCGGCGGCCGCTTTTCTGATGGAGGCGAGAAGCAAAAACGCCCGTGTGTGCGAGATTTCGGGGCACGTTAAAGATCCCCAAGTGGTCAAAATTAATCCGGAGCCCTCCACTACGGCGCGCCTCATCGCCTGCGTTGCGTCGGCGCGTTAAACCCTACAATCATCATTGCATGCCACCCCGCTTAAGTCCCTCCGCTCGGCCGGACGCAGTCAAATGCAGGGCCTCGTCATCCGAGGCAAACCATGCTAGCCACGATTGTTCTCTAACACAATCCTGCTCAATGGGGTGACGGGCAGAAATAAACTTAGCTGGCTTACACCTTTTGTCCTTCGGTATTGTCTTTCGCGGGTGCCCTTGAGCGAATAATCAACGCCGACGACCGACAGGGCATTGTTGTCTGCGTCCTTAGGTGTCACCCCAGCGACACATAATCCAACAGAAGCGCGAACGACACGACGGCTGCCGTCATCATTGGAGCGCCATGTGATGTGCCGATAAGTACAACCGAAAGGATGGCCGCAGAAAAAAATCGATGGTGTGCGGGGCGTCTGTCGGGATATTGGGAATAATTGAGCTTCATTATTGTTTTTACTTTCCTCCTTATTTTCCTATCTACCTGTGCGAACAGGGTTAGTATAGTTTTAGTTTTGGTTTGATGTATGTATGTATGTATGTATGCATGCATGCATATATGTATGTATGTATGTATGCATGTATGTATGTATGTATGTATGTATGTATGTATGTATGTATGTATGTATGTATGTATGTATGTATGTATGTCGTATGTAATGTATGTATGTATGTATGTATGTATGTATGTATGTATGTATGTATGTATGTATTGATAATGTTGGAATGGGAAGATCCACCAACAGGGGCGGGGGTAAATTTTCTCGCCTAGGGGCGGACACCGGAATGCCTGCTGGTGTAGGGAAGGTGGGATAGGGAGGAAAGAGTACATTAGGGGGGTAGGAGAGAAGGCTGACATTAACATATACAGGGTGATCAAAGTTAAGTCGACAGGTTTTTTTTTAAAATAGGCGCTTAGATTTACGCGAAGTCCACCTCTACAGTAAGGTTAAGCGCCCAGGGGGACACATAATTAGGAGGTAATTATTAATGTAGGTGGCTTAATTAACTGAAACTGTTTATTTAACTTTTCACTGGCTGCAGTAACCAGGCATGTTTGTATTGGGAAGTTAGACGCAATCGTGTTTCTCCGCAGTTTCAATTGGCAGAATTCTTCTAGCGCATCCGTAGTCCTAGATATAAAACGGCGAAGTTTAATTGCCGTTCGCATGATTACGCATGCTAGAAGTCAAGACCGGCGCGTAGCTCCCCTTTTGTTCTGTGTTTCGATAGCGGTGCCGAGTACTGCAGATTGCAATAACGTCAGCCAAGAATGAATGGGTGCCAGTTATCACTTTTTCCTATGCCTCACCCCTTTGTGGAACTCAACACCATACACAGCAGGCACGTCACAGAAGGGAGGACGTTTGCGCCGGAGCAGACTGTTGCATGCGTAATCTTGCGAACGGCAATTAAACTTCGCCGTTTGATATCTCGAACTACGGATGCGCTAGAAGAATTCTGCCAATTGAAACTGCGTAGAAACATGATTGCGTCTAACCTTCCAATACAAACACGCCTGGTTACTGTAGCGACAAAAAGGTAATTAATCGATTTTAGTTAATTAAGCCTCCGAAATCAATAATTACCTCCTATTTATGTGTCCCCCTGGGCGCATAACCTCACTGTAGAGGTCGTCTTCGTGTAAATCTAAGCGCCTTTTTTTTTAAAAACCTGTCGACTTAACTTTGATACCCTGTATACAACACGCAGGGAAAGTTAAACACAAAGGGGAGAAACAGGAGTTAAACAATTGTGCAAATTGGGAATACAGAGAGAAACGCTACAGATATAGAATAAACGTGAATGTACAGAAGACAATGGTGTTACAAACATGTAAAAGGGACACACACACAGACACACGAACGTGCGCACCCACACACATATACGCACGCAAACACACACAGAAAACTTGCATCAGCAGCAGTACTCCACTACAATCTTGGCGGTTTGATGGTGTTGTAGTGGAGTGCACTGTGCAGTTCCGAGGCACCCAGGGCCTCCGAGCACTTGGTCCCGCTTTATAACACTGCCCGGGGGCCAAGGGAGTTCATCGAGTGGCCGCACTTCTTGAAGCACGGCCAGCAGCTCCACCCGCCAGGCTGCAAATTTGGAGCAGTCGTACAGTACGTGCGGCTGGGACTGCACGAGTGCTCGGCTGTGATTGCAGGCGGGGCTGTATGAGCAGGCGTCAGGCTAGACAAAATAACAGCACGAGTTCGTCCTTGCCCCAAGTCATTACGTTCAGCTGCATTATACATTTAAACGGCAAGAGAAAGTGTCGGAATTTACTCGTACGCATCTGCATTCAGAGCTGGAGAAGAAAATGTTCTTTCTCAATCACTGTCGCTGTTCCGAGTTACCTCTGCAATGTGCGGCTTTTGTGGTGGCAAGCACCACAGGGGGCCCTCAAGGAGCAAGTGCACATCTGAATTGCATGTAAGCCTATAAAGAACCCTTGCCCGAGATGCGAACGATGGTAGTATAACCTCGCTGTGCTTTCACGACAAGCCGACTGGCTGTTCATAACAAGCCGACTGGCTGTTGATATAGTGGCGATAGCCACGTGGAATTCTAACTTTTCTGTGAGCATCAAGTCCTTGAACATCATTGCTATCACCTTCATCACGTCATCAACTGGCGTAGCAAGTTAGGCATTTTTGCCGGGCTAACATCGCCAGACTTCATCTATCTATCTATCTATCTATCTATCTATCTATCTATCTATCTATCTATCTATCTATCTATCTATCTATCTATCTATCTATCTATCTATCTATCTATCTATCTATCTATCTATCTATCTATCTATCTATCTATCTATCTATCAAATAGACGCCGGCTTCATAACACGAGGGACCCAGGTTCGATTACGGCCTCGGAAAGCGTTTTTAACTCAAAAGTGTTTTATTCCCGGGTGCATCAAGATCTGATCGGCGTCATATCCATCACGGAAACGATGTCGCCAGAAAAACTTCTGCTGACGCGGCCGCGCCCGGATTCGAGCCACGAACTCTTTCCCCGCAACGGGATGTACACACCGCTCTGCTCACTGCGCTACGAATTCAAGCGCACGCAGGTCTACGAACGCGCCTTATATCTTTCCCACTACTTTCTTCATTCAGATGCCGTCTTGGAGATGCTGCCGTCTAAGAGAAATGAAGCGAAGTAGTTCATCATGACAATAATTAGCGCCGACAGTTGGCACCCGCGGGACGCGGGTGAATTGAGGCACCCTCCGCCACGCACTGCTTTCGGTTTCGGTTCGGTACCGTTTCGTTCGCACGGTTTTCAAGGGGCTGTGGTTTCAGTCGCATTTACGCATTTTCCGACGCGTGCAATCCAGTATATAATTATGATGCGTCTAACGGGGCCATACGGACGTAATATAAATAGCGATGTGCAAGTTCATATGGATGCACAATAAATGCTCCTGTGAAGGCAGATTTCACTTTCGTGTTTTACCGATTGCTATGAAATAGGCATCAACCACATTTTTTCTTTCACTTCACGCACGATCATTAATCATGATCGCCAGAGACAGCTGGCTTCCCTGTAGGGCGTTTTGGCATCATTGAGGACACTAAAGCTTCGCTTTAAATTACTCTCTGGGGGAGGATAGGCACCGCTTGTCACACACGTCGGCAGGAATAGCTGGAGAAGGAGTGTCGGCCTTGCTGAAAGCCTCCAGTCGGTACTCCGCGAAACGTGTATTGTGTTAAGCACCACAGCGTTTGCACTCTGAATCATTTAATGTTAAAAAGCGTACTGGCACACGAGGAACCCGGCGAGTCAAGACCGATGTTAAACCATCCCTGCTGTTCTTGGCAACGCCCTTCAGAAAGCACCAGAATTCTCGAGCCTGCAAAGGCCCCATCTAGGAGTGCGAATAAGAGTTACTGCGCACGGCTGCGGCTAGGTGTCGGACCGGACACGCGCACTCGAAAAGTGGCAAGAGTAAGCGTAGAAAGGCTGGTGTATACCCGAATGCAATGCAAGCTGAATATGTAATATGGATTTATTTAAGCTGAATAGCAAACTTTCGGAGTACAAAAGCCCTGTTCCACAGTCGGCGCGACTGTCTGGACAAGAAGGATCGCTCACGAAGGAAGCGAAAGAACGTTACCAAGCCCGACGACGGCAGGGTGCCAAAGTGAAGGCGCGCATCGCAGTGTGTCTCTTGCTGTATGGCGGCAAGAGACACAGGCAGCATTCCTTCGGACAACTAAAGCCAGTGACAGCGGCATTGTTGATTGACAGGCATCGGGGTTAACGGCTCCTCTGCACAACGGCGGGTTTACGCACCCGGAGCTGCATTCCTATGAACAGACCTCGAGAACACCGGGCTTGAGCGGGAAGGGCACGGAGTCAAGGTGGCCAATGGTCAACATGAGAGAGACGGGTGTGCAGCGGGTGATGGTGAAAATGAACCCGGGCCGGACATCTCGAGGGACACCTACCAGACTTGTGGCAGAGGGAAATTTCGACTTCACCATTGGACTGTGAATCGTTTTTTTTTATTAGAGAGGTTATAAAGCCCGATACATACATAGGATGTAAATACGAGGCGCATTAAACATAGCGTAATCTCGTGAAGTCGGAGTATCGTCAAGGTGTCTGCAGATGGCAGCGAGTTTACTTCACCCACGGGCCGAACGAGAGGACGGAGGAGAAGCTCACTCCCGCCTTGCATCCTGAGACGTTGCTAAGGGCAAAGACTGCAGGGCCAGCCACACTGCGACGCCGAGGAAGCGACAAGGCGCATCCCTGGAAATAACAAGCTTCTTTACAAAATTTCCATAGGTGAGCGCTGACGCGCTGACGGTTGCCACCGTTTTTTATCTACATATACTCCAGTCCAGTGCGTCTCGATACTGCAATTTCTTATGTCTGAATCGTTGGCGCTTTGAATGGCAGACGGTTAAACGTAGAACTCTGAGTGTATTTTAGGGCAATAACACCTGGTTGTAGGCGTATGACATCTCCGATTTACCTAGCATTTTGTTTCCTTCCTTCATAAGTAGTAGTCACAGCTTTTGTATGGAAAAAATATCGAAGCACAAGAGGTTTGCCACGGAGATCTGAACTCTCATGTGCTGACATGCACTCCTGTTTTTGCCGACTTCGATTGCGTATAACCTTATAGCAGAGTCCTTCAATGCCTTTCTGCTTTCTGGTCATGAAACTTCGACGTCACGCTCTGGGAGAGCTTCGTACGCTTCCCAGGGAGGCCGCGCCGCGGCGCTGGTGTTGATCGGAGGGCAGCCGGGGGGCGTATTCCCAAACCATATCCCGTAGGGGCCCAGGCCGACCACACCCCCTAAGCAGCTACGCAGCCAATGAGGCTATAAAATTGCAATTTTTTAACCTCCTTTTACGCAGCATCGTGACGTCACTTCCTCTATGTGCGCGTTTCATGCGAGGTGGATTTTTTCTTTTTTTCCCCTCCCCTCGTTTAGGCTGCTTTGCGGGCGGCCGATGGTTTCGTTCCGTGGGCGGGGCTGGCCTGCGGATCTGGGGAAGCTTACGCACTTGTGGTAGAAGTTAACCTTTTGTACCTGAGCCCCTGATCTCTCCGCGCTGTTCTTGCGCGCCTGCAAGTTGACGCTGACCTCCGATCGTGTTCCTAGATAAGCGCTCGGCTCGGTGCTCGAAGTGCGCGCGCGCGGATGGGCGCTTTCACGTACATGTGGCAATTGTACACGTTCCAGAAAGCCAACACCCTCATTGAAAGCTCATTCTACAACACACAGAAGTGTATACAATTGAGTTGGGTGCTCTTTTACTATATACACACCTCAAAACACGATTCGGTGCTGCAGGTAAGGATTACAAGAAAGGCAGCCAATTACCCATGACTACATTTACAAACTGTCCCACCCTTGCGAAATATTACAGCTGCATGAGCTGCTACATTTTGGCACTTTCATAAGCACTATTACATTGAATTTCGTTAACATTGACTTCATTGCATTAATTCTTTATCAGGAACAGTGCCACTAAGGAAAACATTGACATTTTGTTAACAGCAATGGAAGGTATGAATCGTTTTTGCAAGGGTGATACGTTAATAAGAAAGACACCAGCTCAAACGTACACGTTTTACACTCGGTCATGAATGCTGCATAATTTTCACTGCTGGTCATAACAATTTAGGGAAACAATATCGAAAATTTATACCAACCAAGGGCTAAGTAATAGTTCGATCGTACAGCTTCTAAAGTACTCGAGAAGTTAGATATATGTCTTCTGTACAGGGCTATTGACCACAGTCTCTTCACTAAAGCCATCAGGGCGCAGTTTGATATCAGTAATCATGCGTGCTACCACTCACAGTGTTGCCAATGTCGATTAGTTATTTTTAACAATTTGTGCTTCATGCACACAGAGATTTTGCTGCATAAGATACGTTATTTATAAATAGACAGCTTCAGCAGGATCCGAATGGCGCTGATGCCCCCCCCCCCCCCCCCCTGTAATCGGGAAGGCACACCAAATCGTTACCACTTAATTTGGCTCTGTCCATTATTCGACCGTAATCGCCACCAGCTTTTAACTCTAGATCCCGCCCCTGCGACTCAACAGGAACATGTTAGTCGGGTCCGTGACGATCCCACCGCGCTAGAAGCAATTACCGAGTAGGCCCTTGGAAACGGACTCTGAAAATTGGTGTAGCAGCCTGGCCGACTTCCCCGTTCGGTCTACAATGTGAACTGTCTGCAACGTGCACTCTTTTCAGTGTAAACCGCATTGTCTACACTGTGAACTGTACATTTAAGTGTGAACTGTGCGTTTTGCTGCCACTGACTGACTTTAATGTGTTCATTTGTGATTACGACCCCAAGACTGCAACTGTGTTCATTGTGCGAGTTGTGACGTTCCCCTTTTCCCCTCATCCTTGCTCCCCCTAGGGCCCCATGGCCTCTCATTTAAGAAAGTGTTAACTCACTCAGATACGTATATTCTTTTCGCTGGGACTAATGAGTAGTTGCGGGTGAGCTTGAAGCCACGGTAGTCGCAGCAGAGATAAAACTAAGTAAAAAAAGTTATCTCCTCGGCGCACTATTTTTGGGATAGTTCTTGGGAGTCCAAATAGCGGCAAAAAAGTGTCACTTTTCGAGATCCACTTATGGGTATAGATGAGCAGTTTGTGTCTGTTTCCTGAGACGCATTTTTAGCTACCACATATATAGATTTCTGTAGTGTCTGGCCTTTTAATTCGCGCGCATTGCGTCACATCTCGCGCCTCAACTGTAAGCCACACACACGCAAAAAAGCATACAAATGTATAAAGAAGAAATAGCAAGAATAAAAATATAAATAGTACAACACAATTTGCAAAACGCCGCCTCGCGTACTACAACGCTTCGTATCGAAAAACATACCTTTCACCCCGTTTCTGGACATTTAGGGCAATCCAGGTTGTGTTGGTGCACCCGCTCTACGTGTCCATGAAGGCGTTGACTGCTACTTCGTCAGGCAGGTTCGCACGGAACACAGACTCATGATTTGTTGACGCGAGGTCATCTCTGACGACTTCGAGCGGCTGCTCGTGCTTATCCATGAAGCAGAAGTTATAAGCTTCGCGACCATCGCGTGAATGCGCGGGGAACGCGCACGTGGCGCACACAATTATGAGAACGGACCTTGTGATGGGCAGTTCTGCGCGAGTGCGAGGCACAGACGAGTATGGCGAATAACACGCTCGCTGATGTTCGCAGCAGACGAGCGACCGACGTACGCGTGTGCTTTCGACCGAATGAGAGGAAACGTTCTGCGCTTCGGTAGGGAGTCCAAAGGACCACCCAAGACCAAAAAAAAAAAAAACATTTTGCCTTCACTTTATTGGGAGTGCTTGCTTTCCGGAACGTAAACAATAACTACATATGTACGTGCAAAAGCATCCATCCGCGCGCACACTTTGAGCAACGCGCCAAGCGCTAGCTTAACTAGGAACAGCATGGGAGGCGAGCTACTGACGGCGAGCAAGAGAGCGCGGAGAACGAGCTTCATCTTCCCAGCGCGTACGCCAGGCTTGCGCTCGGAGCGAAACCATCGGCCGCCGCGAAGCAGCCCGATCACAAAAGATCAAAACAAATTTTTGTCTTCATTTTTATGAGAGTGTTGGCTTTCTGGAACGTGTACAATTGCCGCATGTACGTGAAAGCGTCCATCCGCGCGCGCGCACTTCGAGCACCGAGCCGAGCGCTTATCTAGGAACACGATCGGAGGTCAGCGTCAACTTGCAGGCGCGCAAGAACAGCGCGGAGAGATCAGGGGCTCAGGTACAAAAGCGTAACTTCTACCACATGTGCGTCAGCTTCCCCAGCGCCGCAGGCCAGCCCCGCACACGGAGCGAAACCATCGGCCGCCCGCAAAGCTGCCGAAACAAGCGAGGGGAAAAAAAAACCCACCTCGCATGAAACGCGCATAGAGGAAGTGACGTCACGGCGCTGCGTCCAAGGAGGTTAAAAAATTGCAATATTTTTAACCTCATTGCCTGCGTCGCTGCTTAGGGGGTGTGGTCGGCCTGGGCCCCTACGGGATATGGTTTGGGAATACGCACCCGGGGCGTGGTGAGAGCGCGTTTGGCAGGGAACGAACCATGAAGTAAGATAAAACAGACGCTCGCAGCCTTATCACCAATTCTCTTTCGCTTTACGTGTCGTGGGTCGCTAAATGGAGTTATCATTTTGTGAGTGGCGAAAAAATTTGGTGCGAACGGGCATGCTGCTACTGCGTTCCTGCATGCCGGTCTGGCTACAAAGCAGCGGCGGCCGCCCGATGCCCTCCAATCTGCGCTGGCGCCCCTCGCGGTAGCCTTTGTCTCCCTACGAAACTTGGCCGGGAGTTTCATGACCAGAGAAGCATTGAAGGACTCTGCTTGTCGTATGGTCCGGAAATATGCCTTAACATTAGCAGAGGGAATGTATAGTTACTGTGCGGTAAGGGCATTTATTCCTGTTAATATTTTCATTACTGATGTTTTTTTGTTTTTATAATTTTTCAAACTTCGCATAGGGTCTTTGACGTGCGCCGAACTCTCGAACACATGAGTGTTTCCGCTTTTCGCCTCCATCACAAAAGCGGATACACTTATTTCATTTCTCTTTGTAGGTTTGCGCGCCTTGATGGTAAACGCTTGGTTTTCATCGTGTTTGTACTAGTAACGATTCGTTTGCGGATAACTGTGCTCGCCCTCGCCCCTCTGCCGCTAATTTGCATAGAAAAGTTATCTTGGGTCCCCCCCCCCCCCCCCTCCCGAAAAAAATCCTGGGTACTGCCTGGGCAAACGAAAAGAGAGCTTTAAAGAAACAAAATAAGTCAGCGTGTTTGGACACAGCCAAAGCTTTCTGTAAAGGACTCGCAATGAAGGCAAGAGGCGTAAGAATTCGCCGCATTGGTAGACAACCCTCTGGATTTCTGTAGATTTTTTATGTCACCTTTCACCGTTTCCTCTGCCCTCTTATTCTCAAAATGTTCTAGTTAACTGGCCTCCAGCGCAGAAAGGGCAGCCCAACGCTCTCTGCCCTCAGAGACGATATATTTAATCCCAGTGGTCAACTGTTGCGGATATATGACTTTCCTTCCAATTTTGTGTTTCACGTTCGTTTAAGTAATGAATCACTGACATTAATGAGTTGTGAATGCTTGAGCCAGGCCCATAGTTCCGGACATCCTAAGTGCGCTTTCAATGGCCCTTTCTGTGTACCTAGATATTTGATTTATTGAACCTGTGTGCGGCTGCACGCGCTTCCTGAGCACTCTTCCCGTAATATGACGCTAACAATTCAAGCTTGTGCGCTACTGCGTCGGCTTCATGTACAGTCGGGATCAATTTGAAAGTGATCGCGGGAGCATCGATCAGCGGGCATTTCCATCTACACGGCGGCCGTTTTCTGAACTTTGCAGATACAGGTAGCAGTGCCTTCTTCCCCTCGTTGCCTCTTGCGTGATATAACCCTGATACAGCCCGTAACACGGCGCTGCTGCTTGCTACTCTGCCACCTGAGTGATCCCCTTCAAAATGATCCCGACTGTACACTTTGTAGAGTTGATTAGCTCGTTTTATTCTTAGAAATTAGCGGCGTGCTATGTCTGCGATTTGCTTGACCCTCTGCGAGAATTGACGAGTGGTGGGAGGACCTGCATACTGATTTTGGAAAGACTTGAGCACTCCGCTCGTTCTCTTTCATCCGAATTCATTCTCGTCAGTTTTTCGGCGACCGCATCTTTTGTGTTGTTTTTTTTTTCCTTGCAGTGTATACCAAATCTTTGATCCCCGTTGGATGACGATATTATAAATACGCCAGGGGACCAGTATTTATCAAGAATGAAGATAGTCAAAAATATGATTGATTGATTGTTGGGTTTAACGCGCCGACGCAACGCAGGCGATGAGGCCCGCCGTAGTGGAGGGCTCCGGATTAATTTTGACCACCTGGGGATCTTTATCCTGCGCCGAAATCTCGTACACACGGGCGTTTTTGCTTTTCGCCTCCATCAGAAAAGCGGCCGCCGCGGCCGGGAATCGAACCCGCGACCTCGTGCTCAGCAGCGCAACGCCTTAGCCACTGAGCCACCGCGGCGGGTAGTCAAAAATATGGCTTGAGCGGCTGAAGTTTGCATTTACACCTGTCCTCTTCCCCACACCCCTTAGGGAAAAGAAAGAGGCGGGAACAAGATTGCTGATTGGGCTATTTATTGACAATGTTGCGCATCTGGTAGCGTGACCGGTGATGGCGACCGTTGGTCCTGAGTTAGGGAAACATTGGGCCCGAGTAGGGCGAAGAAAGCATCTTTATATACAGAAATTTACATGGCGTTTGACTGAGTGAGCAGGATCCTGCATTCCTGTGCGCGCGAGATTAAATAACCAGGTTGGGTCCACCCCTTTCATCCTTTCTCCCGCTGTTTTCAGACACGCACCAATCCCGAAAATCCGTGGCACTGAAATTTACAACACACTCACAGAGAGAAGACACTTTTCCTCTCGCACAGGTCAGCGTCAGGTTGACTTCGGTGGTGCAATCTTCCTAAGGTCAGAGCTCTTCGGACCACCCGAGGTTGAAGCAACAGGAGCACGCCTGGAACCCATCGGTAATCCGGCGTCGGGCGCTCGTTGAACAGCAGCGTTTCGGACAAGCCACAAAGGGTTCCCACGATGCGCTTCTCACCGCCGAAGAAGACAGGGACACTTAGCCTGCCGCCAAACGGGCAGAGCCGCGCGACGCCTTTGTCACCACCTCCGTACGGCGCTCTCGGTCATTAGAGAATTTCAGTTTGGCGTTTTTACGCTCCGCTCCGCTCCACTCCGGGGTAGCACCGTTGCAGCGGAGCGGCGAGCGATTTTCTTGTTTTAGTTCGGGCTAGCAGTGCCGTCTGGCCAAGTTTAGCGTAATGAAACAGAACCGAAAACCATTTCGCCACTTTAACAAAGTAAAACCACTACGTATAGCTTATTTGTTTATTAAGTATTGACATGTGCAATCCTATTGCGTTACTGGTCAATTACAACGAATGAAAATAAATTTTCGGCTTGATGATTGCCACACAATAGCCAATAAAGGTGCGTTCCAGATCCATTCGAATCTTTTGCGACGGCAACGATCCATATAGTTTCTTAGTAAATAGAGAGTTTTAGCTAAACGTTTTCGACAGTCCGCTCCGGTATCGGCGGCACGGTCAGCGCGACCGGAGCCAATGCCGTTCGCGGCCGAGCCCGCCACGCATGCGCAACGGCACTCCCGCTTACTATCGGAGCGGAGCGGGCCGTGAAATACGGTCAGCTAAAACTCTCTAGTATATTAGAGAGGAAACTGCGTCTTGTAAGCCATGTCGCCGGGGGGTTCATGGGAAGACCCCCCTTTTTGGCTTGGGCTTGCATGACTCTTAAGCGGTTTTTTGGGGTTTGCTTTCTTCACTATGCATTAGCACGTTTACGAGCTACGAGGAAGCCGAAATCCTCCGAGTTCTGTGGTAGCCGTGTTCGGTGAAACAGCAGGCAGTGCATGATCGCACTTGACGTTGCTCATGCCGCAGTCGATGGACGCATGATTAAGCGGGTAATATCCGCCGCGAAATTTGTAAACGACGAAAATAAGAAACAAAACGTACTTCGACGAAGACAAGATACGACCACAGGGATACGACAGATACGGGCGCTTATGCGTCCTATCTTGTCATCGTGCACGACTGTTTAACGCCACGTATTCTTTTTCCTTGTTAAACTACTTGGCGGTCAGTGCACCGGTTCACCACGAAGGCAACGTTTTGATAGGCACGCTCAAAAACTTTCCAAACTCTTCAAGTGTTGCGTACGGGAGGGCCGACCCGAGCCGAGCTCCATCGCCTCCAACATACGTGTGGTAGCGTGGTGTGAAGCGAACGGCCAGCCGCTGTTGCAGCCGTGAAGAAGTCCAGAAGCCGTAGGCTAACGTAACTGTTTACTTCATAGCGAGAGGTGAGCCGAAGCCAAAGAACAACGCCCCGACGGATGAGGTAACAGTGCAGGACTCGAGCAGAGTGACAGCATTGGTTCACTGCTCAAACAGGAAGGGGTTATAGCGCTTGAGCTGGGTCTATTTATACCCAAAGCGCTAAAGGTCGAAACAGCGTTCCTTCTAGATTGTGCACACGCAACGAACGTCACAGACACACACAACACTCTTTCCAGATTTCGTGAGCAGTCGGTAGTAGCGGCGCACGCTTTGTCCGAGAGACGGGAGAGAGGAGGACTCCGCTGCGAACGCGGGGGTTCCGTGTCCTTGGGGCGCGTTGAGACGTGCCTCGCCGGGCCGGCAACCGTCGAAGTTTGAAACGCGCCGAAAGCGAAGCGTCTGACCCGGGCTTGTCGAGACGTGAAAACTTGAGTCACCGACACAATGGGGCTTGTTGCGTCGGCACGCCATAGAGGCTTCGCCGCACAGCCGAGGAGTGTTGCAGTAAAGTACGGCCAAGGTAAATATAACGGGCGAAGCTTCCATAGAAGCCCATCGTTCAGAAAAAGGCGGCTCTTAACTGCTCATGGGGCAGCGCCATCTGTGGGAGGAGGGAACACTTCCGGCGGACAAAAAATAAACAGGATGTTACGCAAGATCCGGTAGAAAGTGACGTTTTTGGTGGCAAGCGGGAAAATTTGACTTCAAAATGCCTTAGCAGGCCTCTGATCGCTAAGGGCTCATGTCATTGCCATCTGACGCAAGTTGGCGAGCCTCGTGTGTGCTTCAGACGCCAGCTTATACTGTGACTAAGAAACGCACTTAAGATACTGTTATGATTCCCCGTTTTTATAAAAGCCTTGCATCTTCTGTGAATATTCTGTTTCATGCCTTCCACCTTACAAAAGCAATCAGTTGTTAATTTTGATTTCCGGGTGGCAACGTACAGCCCCCCCCCCCCCCTCGACGGAATTTTTTTTCTGCCTGGGATACAGAGCCAAATGCACTTGACCACTCTCCCCGGCCCCCCTTTTAATAAAAACGCACTCCTTACCCCGATACCCAATTTCTACCAACGCACCCTGCTGGGTTTAATTGCCGCACATACGCAGGTCGTGCGGCCTTAAAAGATAAGGTTATATAATGCTTGCTCAGTTTGTTAGCTTTAAAGAGAAGAAATAACCTTTTATATAATCCTTTGCATTTTATTCCAGTAAACTAAAACAATTAAACTGCCAAATCAACGTATACAATAAGTACAAAATTTTGGGCACTACATGCATTATGATTTTCCACGCGCCGAAAATTACTTTACCCGTAACACACATAGCATTATGCAATGAAAGCGTCACAGCAGAACCACTTCGAAACAAGAGAAAAGAACTAGGCACTCTTTGACGTAGAAAACGGGCCGCAGGAATGCCGATTCACGAAAGTGCAGCGAGCACACCGCAGCTGTCCCGGCGTCTTACAAGTAGACAAGGGTTTCTACAGAAGTTCACTAATTCACGCCTGCAATTTCCTGGTTGCATTATTAGGCAAGTCACAGATAAAAAAAGAGGAAAAATGGATCAATGCAAAAGAAAGCGACGGCAGTTTAAAAGCAATCAGGAAAGATCTGGCAAGCCAACGAGCAGCACAACACAGTACTGATGAAATAATGCTTGCGCAACAAGGCGAGCAACGCAACAAGCGTGTATAATGGCGGCCCATGACGACAGAGTAATTGACAGACGGCCTTGATGTGACCCATTTTTTTCGCCGCACACAACCCCCGTACATATTAACAGACGCTAGTGGAAATGAGAGGAAAATGGTGCGCCAGATTCCTCTCTAGTGACGAAAGCGCTATATTGTAAGTGCCTGCCGGGCAAACTCTATGGCAACGATACAACGCGGCACCACCAAAACACGTTTTGTTGCGCCTTTCCGATCACTACAAGTGAACTTGAATAGTTGTGTTTTCATAAATTATTTATACACTGTAGTTTTTAAATATAATTGTTGTTTTATTGTTGAACGGTTCGCAGTCGCCACTTCTCGCAGCAAGCTTTTTGCCCGACAATTTATATTTACCTTGCCCTCGTCGATTAATAAATCAGCAGAACCGCTTTCGCGGTTCCGGCAAAAATAACACTTCCTTTTTCCTAGCAACCTTTTTATTTTCCACTTACATAATTGCACACTATTCTTCGTTTTTTTGTGACAAACAAGAGCCTGAAGCCGCGGCGCTCGACACAGACGGCCTCGCATGAGTGGCAGCCATGTATATTGTAAGAAACTTCGAACACGGCCGGGTGGGGCTGGATTTTTTAAATCGGTTCGCAGCGGCGGGCGCGCCGCTTTCGCGTTTTGCGCGTCACTGAAGCCGCGGCGCTTCATGAAAGACCACGGCCGGGCTGCGGCGGGCGCGGCACTGCTCGCCGCTCCTCCAGTCCGGTCGATCGCGGAGGCCGTGCTTCGAATAAGCAAAGTCGTCGCACGTGCGCGAGAGGGCGCCCGCATCGCCCCGCCGCGCTAGCGGAGAGGGCCGCGACGGTCCGCTCAGGCAGCATTTTAGCGGACCGTGCTTCTCGCTCCGCTAGCATGCTTAGCCGCTAAGCGGAGAGCGCATGCGCAGTCGCACTCCCGCTCCGCTTAGCTGCTGAGCGAAGCGTGAAAACGCCGAACTAATAGCGCTTTCCATTGGGCGAACAGGAGCACTTCTAACTGCACCCAAAGTGCTCTCGCGAGTTCTGGCGTCTTCCAGTGGTCGGGCAGGAGCAGGGGCGTTGTGTTTCATTGGTCGATGAGGAGCACTTTTTTGGCGCCGAGAGCAGCCGAGAGCAGTTCTCGGTGCTCCGTCGCCAGCGGCGGAGTAACAGGGAACGCCGACGAAGTCACATGACCTCTTTGCGTCACTTCTGGTTTTATCCCGGGTGGCGGAGGAAAAATGGCGGAATCCAGCAGCCGCGGTAGTCGCTCAGTGCGTACGGCAGCAGCTAAGCGCGGCCGTCTGGACAAGGAATTGCTGCTACTTTTAGATGATGAAAGCACCACAGATTCAAGCGCAAGCTCATCGTCGGACAGCAGCAGCAGCGACGACGACGACGATTTGACATTGCATGAGTTTATGTTCGAGCACCTGTTCACCCCGCCGGAGCAGCGACCGAAGGTAGAGTCGTATCTGGAAAAGACGGTGGACGCTGTTATCGTTCGCAGCTAATTTTTGGGAGACACGATGGTGACCCCTTTATCATGAACATGAACATCCGCTCGGCTTCTTCATTCGTCGCCATGCGGAAGGCAGACACAAAACCAACAGCACGTATCTGGCAAAACTGGCGAGGGATAACTGCGTGCGGACATCGCGAGCGCGCGAAATGCTCCGGGAAGCGAGCGCGGGAAACGTTTGGTCACATGACTCTTGACATCTCGCCCTCCCCCTCTTTTCACTGCTCCCGGAGCAGCGCGAATGTTTCATTCGCGGAACGAAAGCACACGTCCCCGTTACTCCCGTGTGCTGCTCTGGCTGCTCGCTCCACTTGCTCCTGTTCGCCCAATGGAATTCGCCATAAGACTCTCTATTGTGGCTGCCCTCGAACGGCGGGCGCTTGTGTGACCGTAAATACATCCAAAGCGGCTTGTCCGGCCGCAGCGTATATCCCCGCCACGTCATCAGCCCCGAATACATGGACTCGACGTGAAAGGGTCGAGTCGACTGGCAGGTTCAGCTACCTCGACCCCTCCCGTGTTTATATGAACCCCGTCCAAAGAATCGAGGTAAGTGGAGCGGCGGGGTTCCAGGAAAAAGAGCTACCGTATTTTCACGATTCTAACGGCCACTCTCTTTTGCTAAACGGTAGCCCTAATATTTGTGTGCGCGTTACAATCGGGCTCAAAACAGAAACAGGCTTTAAAGAGGCCAGCAGCAGTGCCACGCGGAACAGACTTGAAGTCCCAACAAAAACCAACTCAATCCAATAAAAACTATCCGTCAACACCACGTGAGTGAATTTCAGAGCACGAATTCATCAATGGCATACCGTATACCTTGGTTGTACGGCAGGCTGTACGATGTCCGGCATACAGTATGTTCCTTCATGAGTATATCGTTTTCTCTTTCACTGTTGCTGTTCCCCTGGTTCGGAGAGTTTCGTTGAACATTTTCTGTATTTTGTCAATTGCGAGAAGGGCGCTCTTGTGAGAGGGGCAATTGTGAGGAGGGCTACCTCTTCTCAGTAGGGACATGCCGAGTATTCCTGCGCGAGTGCTCCCTGGTATGATATTCTCAAATATTTTTGGGTGATTTTGTAACTTGGACACGTGGTTCTATTTTTTGTTTGCCCTACACACTTTGCAGCGGTGACAGAACCGCGTGCAATTTAAAATGTATAGTTTATTGGTTATAATAAGAAATAATAAGACATATAAGACTAGGTTATAATAAGACATTTTAGTTCGTTTCTGTTAATACTATACTCCTTCATTAGTTTTTAATAAACGGGAGAAAATCATGTGCCCCCTTTTAAAAGTTAGGTGACACGACATTTGGGTCGGCGTCAGTTACGATGGAGTGCAGCTTTGATGTGATGAAGGCGGTTGCGGGCACGACGGGCGACGTTCTGAAGTACCAACAACCGAGCGTAGAACAAACTTTACAGCGCAGGCGTGGCGCATGCTGTATTCATGTTCATTTTAAAGCAAAGCTTTCTACCTCTACCCCCCAAGGGTTCTTTCGCGACCGTTGGTGTCACCAGAAAACTCCCGCGAACAAATAAAAGAACTTACTGGCACCGCCAGGAATCGAACCTGGAACTAATCGTGTAACAAAACCAGAGCCCGTTGTCTTACCGATTTAGCTACGAACCCACGGGGAGACGGGCAAGACAAGTGGTGCACTAACCAAGCACATTTACGAATTTATGCCCTGCATTCTCGCTGAATGCCACGCGATAGCGAATAAAGGAAGCTTACACCAACCCATGGCATCTCACTTCTAGTACGCCAATATGCTAAACCTGTGGCTTTCAGTGTTCACGCAGAACATGTCAGCTCCTTGTCGTCCGCACTCACGCCAAACGACACCCCAAGGAACACATTCAAATACTCCTTGATGGCCAGGCCATCACTCCAAGTCCCAGCATCAAGATCCTGGGCCTACATCTTCAGGCCAACACCAAGAGTGACGTATCCTTGCAACGCCTCAACACAGCATTAATAAAATACACATGATCAGGCGAGTTGCCACCAAGAAGCGAGGCCTCAAGGAATGCGATACTTTTCGATTAGTTTAAGCTTTTGTCCTCTCGAGAATCACTTACGTCAACCTCCTGTCTTCTCGGCAAGGAGGACATAAAGATGCTTTATATAATGATTAGAAAGGCGGTTGAGCAAGCCATTGGTCTTCCAATGAGTGCGTTCACAGAGAGGCTGCTTAGCACGGGTCTCCCCAACACGGTGGAAGAGCTGATAGAGGGCCACCTTTCCAACCAGAAGCTCCGAGTGAGAAGAACTGCGGCGGGTCGCCGCATCCTTCGCCAGATTGGCTGGGCGGCACAGAATGTCCCTCTGCTTGATGTACTCCCGGACTCTTGGCGACAAGAACTGACGATGCTCCCTTTGCTTAAAAATATGAACTCCCTCACACGATGATGGTCGCCGAGAAGCATGGGCTCAAGCGCTCAGCACCACCCTCGGCGGGGATCATGCAGTTATCTACACAGACGCCTCCCAACATAGAGGGCAGAAGTACGCCATCATCGTGCCTACCTCCAGAACCGACCTCCTCGCTTGAGCCTCACTCAAGACCGAAGACATGACGGCAGCAGAAGAGGCAGCCATCGCCTTGGCTCTCACTGAACCAGGGGATTGTAAGGTAGTCACCGATTCCCAACAAGACTATCGGAATCTCTATTCGGGTTTGGTGTCCCGACCTGCACTGCGTGTGCTAAAAAACCACCCCCAAAAATGGTTCTTTTCAGCTCATCTAGACACCCGCTCACGCTTCCATAGAGGGCAACGAATACGTCCACCAAGCTGCACTTTTATCCCCCGTGCTATGGAGCTGCACGAGGACAGTCACCCGCTTGTCTCATTCAGGGACATAACCCAGCATTATCGCCTTCTGAGACAGACCCTACCTTCGCCTTAGCCTGGCCTTTCCACAGAACAACAAACTTCCCTACGGCTCATACAATCCAGCTGCTTCCGTCTCCCTTTTGCCCACTATGCGGAAGACAAGGCCACGGTACAACATCACATGTGGGCCTGTCCATATGATCCCCTCCCTCAAATACATTCCTCGGAGCTCTGGGAGGCAGCGCTGAGCTGCTCTGACCCGGAGAGACAGAAGATCATCATAGCCCGGGCTACGAAGGTCGCCACACAGCTCCGCCACCTCCCTGCTTAGAGGTGCCACGCCTCTCTCTCTCTCTAAATCTGTCTCTCCTCTTCTCTCTCTCTCGTCTCTTCATCTCTCATGATCATAGAATCGTGTGCTCCCGCACTTACTCTCTCTAGCGGTGAGATTCTCATCGCCTACGATCAGAACTAAATTCGAACCATCTCCAGCTCGATTTCGGTCGACAGAGAGTCATAAGTCGCCAGCTACATGCTCCAAAGGCACAAGACTAGCAGACCCAGAAAGAGTATTATTACGCCACTCTCGTCTCATCATTCGTCTCTTCTCGTCTTGTCCTCAATGTCGGTCTGCTCCTCGGTTGCTCTCTCTCTCTCTCAACTACCCGAAGCGTCTTCACTACCTGCACCCGGAATCGGTAGCGACGCTGATGGATTTTGCTCAGAAATAGGACACTCTGCCACCTAACTCGGGGGTGGCGACTTTAAGCCATGACACCCTCCTCTCTTTTCCGTCACTTCCCAACAAGAGCAAGGGTAGATGCTTCTGTCCAGCTCCCTCTCTGCCTACTCAGCTTCAGCTGGTGGACAGAGCACAGGTGGCGCGGAGTGAATATGGGCTACACTGAAGAAGGAACCACTCCCATGGGCCGCACTCCGAGCCGTTCAGAAATCTAAATAGAAGTATTCCCTTCTCCTCCAGCTCCTCTGCCGTTTCTGCCGCCGATCTCGTCGCGTCTGTCCGCGACGGCAGGTACGGAGGAGGGATATCGTCTAACACCGGGTTTAAGCTTTAGTTTTAAAAAAAAAAAAACGGTTTCCACTCATGTTTTAGTTGTATTGGTTTCCACCAATACAACTCTTCTAATTACAGTTCATGCATCATGCATTAAGTTAGCCTTACCAAGAATATCTCTTTGAAGTAATAGAGGGTGTGGTTCAGTGCATTTCACTTCTCTCTGGTTTCACTATTTGTAGAGCGACGTGAGTGAATTTAAGTGACGTCGCATGGGTAACCGTTGTGGGTGCCGTGTACAGCTTTGCTTTCCAACCACATTCACATGGTGGATTGGCGCTAATTTTTTTTGACTCGGCAATACTATGATTATCACTTCCACATTTCAGTTGCTGCCCGTATTCCAGATTCAGGCGAGCCTTCGCATCTGCCTGTCTCAGCCGCTGCTTCCGATTGGCAGCAATAACGTTCTTGCGGGGACTCTTGATGAGCACGGCTGATTGGGGACGGCTAGCTGCCGCGGAAAAATCGAAACATGAGCCTAATAACGCTATCGCGTTAAAAACGCCAGCGGGATGGGTGTAAATTGAACGCGGTTTACCGCAGCAGCAGCCGGATTTCTTAGGTACCGTGCTACCCCGCCGTGGTGTGAGCGGTAGAGAAAAGTTGTCGTTGTTATTCTATTGTTCGTAACACATGGCCAAGTGCGCGATTTCCCGGAATCGCCAGATCGCCGGCTTCCCAAGAGTCACAAAACCATGCGCTGGAAACGTAAAAGTGTTTGAATAGTGCATGCTACGTGATGCCTGAACATGATGCCACGTAAGTAGAATACAATCCGCGACGAACCCTGATTCTAGGGAGTCTGTGACGTGTGCCAATCTGCTTGCTGACTAAGTTGCACACTAAGAGGAAAAACATGAAAACGAGGAAGGAGGCGCAAACACGGTGTCGCAGAAAAGATGCCGGTCGAAGTAGTCAGCCGTGCCAAAATACAAGGAAAATAAATCGAAGAAAAGGAAGCGTATACTACAGAGAAGTAAAAAAAGTTGGGAATAAGTATCGCCAGGCTTTCTCTTTCCAATTTACACTTTGCAGTGGCGGCCACTTTCTCGACTACACAAGAATAACGACGACTACAGCTCACAATGGGGCAAGCCTCCACAGGTGGGGTTCGTCCAGTCCTTGCTCGCCCCTTTAAATATCAACATATTATCTGTCTATAGCTGATGATTTGGCGAGTTGGTACATATTCATGGTAACAGCGCTAACAATACGAGACAAAGAGAAGAGGGTACAAACACAGCGATTTGTTTGTGCCCTTCTCTTTGTCTCGTGTTGTTAGCGCTGTTACTGTGAATATTATCAGTACCTACGTTTGGCTATCGCAATGCGATGGTGGACATTGATTTCGACAACCTTTTTCCCTCCAATTCCAAATGCTTGCCGGAGAGAACGATATCTGGCCTTTTAGCAAACTACCTAGAAGAGTTCCCGACACGTGTGGTTATAGCCACAGATACTTCTGTTCGGGACGAAAAACCTGGTGTAGGTGATCTTTTCACCTGCGCTTGACTGGACATTTCCTCTGCGTCTTCCAAATTTCACGTCAATATATTTGGTAGAATTTTTGGGAATAGCCCTCGCTCTTCGAAAGCTCAGCGAAGAGCAGGTGATCATTGTGACGGATTCTTTTTAAAAGCAAAGCTTTCTACCTCTACCCCCAAGGGTTCTTTCGCGACCGTTGGTGTCACCAGAAAACTCCCGCGAACAAATAAAAGAACTTACTGGCACCGCCAGGAATCGAACCTGGAACTAATCGTGTAACAAAACCAGAGCCCGTTGTCTTACCGATTTAGCTACGAGCCCACGGGGAGACGGGCAAGACAAGTGGTGCACTAACCAAGCACATTTACGAATTTATGCCCTGCATTCTCGCTGAATGCCACGCGATAGCGAATAAAGGAAGCTTACACCAACCCATGGCATCTCACTTCTAGTACGCCAATATGCTAAATCCTGTTGCTTTCAGTGTTCACGCAGAACATGTCAGCTCCTTGTCGTCCGCACTCACGCCAAACGACACCCCAAGGAACACATTAACATACTCCTTGATGGCCAGGCCATCACTCCAAGCCCCAGCATCAAGATCCTGGGCCTACATCTTCAGGCCAACACCAAGAGTGACGTATCCTTGCAACGCCTCAACACAGCATTAATAAAATACACATGATCAGGCGAGTTGCCACCAAGAAGCGAGGCCTCAAGGAATGCGATACTTTTCGATTAGTTTAAGCTTTTGTCCTCTCGAGAATCACTTACGTCAACCTCCTGTCTTCTTCGGCAAGGAGGACATAAAGATGCTTTATATAATGATTAGAAAGGCGGTTGAGCAAGCCATTGGTCTTCCAATGAGTGCGTTCACAGAGAGGCTGCTTAGCACGGGTCTCCCCAAACACGGTGGAAGAGCTTGATAGAGGGCCACCTTTCCAACCAGAAGCTCCGAGTGAGAAGAACTGCGGCGGGTCGCCGCATCCTTCGCAGATTGGCTGGGCGGCACAGAATGTCCCTCTGCTTGATGTTACTCCCGGACTCTTGGCGACAAGAACTGACGATGCCTCCCTTTGCTTAAAAATATGAACTCCCTCACACGATGATGGTCGCCGAGAAGCATGGGCTCAAGCGCTCAGCACCCACCTCTCGGCGGGGATCATGCAGTTATCTACACAGACGCCTCCCAACATAGAGGGCAGAAGTACGCCATCATCGTGCCTACCTCCAGAACCGACCTCCTCGCTTGAGCCTCACTCAAGACCGAAGACATGAAGGCAGCAAAAGAGGCAGCCATCGCCTTTGGCTCTCACTGAACCAGGGGATTGTAAGGTAGTCACCGATTCCCAACAAGACTATCGGAATCTCTATTCGGGTTTGGTGTCCCGACCTGCACTGCGTGTGCTAAAAAACCACCCCCCAAAATGGTTCTTTTCAGCTCATCTAGACACCCGCTCACGCTTCCATAGAGGGCAACGAATACGTCCACCAAGCTGCACTTTTATCCCCCGTGCTATGGAGCTGCACGAGGACAGTCACCCGCTTGGTCTCATTCAGGGACATAACCCAGCATTATCGCCCTTCTGAGACAGACCCCTACCTTCGCCTTAGCCTGGCCTTTCCACAGAACAACAAACTTCCCTACGGCTCATACAATCCAGCTGCTTCCGTCTCCCTTTTGCCCACTATGCGGAGACAAGGCCACGGTACAACATCACATGTGGGCCTGTCCAAATGATCCCCTCCCTGAAATCAATTCCTCGGAGCTCTGGGAGGCAGCGCGGAGCTGCTCTGACCCGGAGAGGCAGAAGATCATCATAGCCCGGGCTACGAAGGTCGCCCCACAGCTGCCGGCCACCTCCCTGGCTTAGAGGGCTTCTTTAATAAATTCCCCCTCCCCCCTCTCTCTCTCTCTCTCTCCTCTCCCATCTCCACTCTCTCTCCCACCTCGAGTCTCTCTTCTCTCTCTATTCTCTCTCTCTCTCTCTCTCTCTCTCTCTCTCTCTCTCTCTCTCTCTCTCTCTCGTCTCTCTCTCCTCCCTCTCCTCTCTCTCCTCTCGCTTCTCTCTCTCTACTCTCTCTCTCTCTCTCCTCTCCTCTCTCCTCTCTATCTCTCTCTCTCCCCCTACCCGAAGCGTCTTCACTTAATGCACCCGGATCGGTACGACGCTGAATGGAAATTTTGCTCAGAAATAGGAACACTCTGCCACCTAATCTGGGTGTGCGACTTTAGCCCATGAACACCCTCCTCTCTTTCCGTCAACTTCCCAACAAGAGCAATGGTAGATGCTTCTGTCCAGCTCCTCTCTGCCTACTCAGCTTCAGCTGGTGGACAGAGCACAGGTGGCGCGGAGTGAATATGGGCTACACTGAAGAAGGAACCACTCCCATGGGCCGCACTCCGAGCCGTTCAGAAATCTAAATAGAAGTATTCCCTTCTCCTCCAGCTCCTCTGCCGTTTCTGCCGCCGATCTCGTCGCGTCTGTCCGCGACGGCAGGTACGGAGGAGTGATAATCGTCTAACACCGGGTTTAAGCTTTAGTTTTTATAAAAAAAAAAAACGGTTTCCACTCATGTTTTAGTTGTATTGGTTTCCACCAATACAACTCTTCTAATTACAGTTCATGCATCATGCATTAATTTAACCCTACCAAGAATATCTATTTGAAGTAATAGAGGGTGTGGTTCAGTGCATTTCACTTCTCTCTGGTTTCACTATTTGTAGAGCGACGTGAGTGAATTTAAGTGACGTTGCATGGGTAACCGTTGTGGGTGCCGTTTACAGCTTTGCTTTCCAACCACATTCACATGGTGGATTGGTGCTAATTTTTTTTTTTTTTTGGGGGGGGGGGGGAGGACCACGGATATCTCGAAATAGTACTGGCAGAGAGACACAAGGCAAAGTCCGCTACAGGCACTTGATAAGGTCCCTGTTTGAATGCTTAGCTCCCAATACGCGCTGAACGCGTTCGTGCAATTTTACGCGGACTACGCGTCCCCGTTACCGGAATGCTGTCTGGCGCGTACATCATTGAGATAGCTGTGGACAACGCAGCTGCTAATGCGGACAAGGAGGAGCCCCCAGAAGTGCCTACAACGGCAGAAACAACATGCATGCTGCGTCTGCTTTGTAACAAGGTAGAATGCAGGGGTGGCGACCAACAATTGATGCGTTGCATGAGACGCTTGAGTACGCTTTTCTGGGATGCAGATGCGAACGCGACACAGCCGAGCACAACACAGTTCTTTCTTTTGCAATAATGAAAGTTTCTTTTTCGTGCGAATTATTTTGCTTTTATTACCAAATCTCCTCTGTGCAATAGTGCCTTTGTTAGCAGCACTAGCTGTTATTTCAGGGACCTGGCCACAAATTTTCTGCATTTGACATAACTCGAAACTCCGCGCGTATCTCGACATTTTCAGCTAATTTTACGACGTTGAGTTAACCATGGATTACTTACTGTACATCAACCACGTTTTCAGAATACACATATAAAAATGAGGAAGTATCTTTGCGGGGAGGGGGCAGATAATTTTATGTCGGGTCGTACTACTTTAAAGTTCGCTCAAGCTGAGTCATAACGTTCTGCGTCTACTTTGCTGCCCACAGGCGCGGGTTCGATTTCTTGCCGCTGCGGCCGCTTTTGTGATGGAGGAAAAAACCGAAAAACGCGCGTGTCTTCGAGATTTCGGCGTACGTTAAAGATCCACAGGTGGTTAAAATTAATCCGAAGCCCCCCACTACCGCTTGCCTCATGGCCTGTGTAGCGCCGGTGCATTAAACCTCATAATCCAAAATAAATCGGCTGCGCAAGCGCAAAAAACCGCAGCGAGCAACACAAATCTTGCCGCGCGCAGGCTTGGAGCTGGGGCCCTATTCTCGACTGCATAAATTGCCGGCAATTCGCCATGTTTGCCGGAAGTTAGCCGGAAGTCTTTTCTGATTGGCTTTCAATTTTGGTCACGTGCTTCCGGTTGACAACGCGGTTGTGTGTGCTGTCGTCATTTTGACGTTTTATGACGTTAACGGGCACTAGTTCTCAAGTTTGCCTTATTTCTTTTTACTGAAAGCGCATAATTCTTGGTCGGCAATCAAAACCCAGACTAAAAGCACTAGACATGACAACGTAGGCTTGTATTTGCTATGCAACAACAATACTGCCTGTAATGCACGCCCTCTCTGTGACTGGCTGAGAAGACATGACGTAATTTAAACAGATGGCGGGAACGATTGCATCATGCATCGGCAACTTCAGCCTGCGTAAATGTGACGTAATGCTACGTAAGAGCTTGAAAATGGCGGCTGTTTTTGTCGCAAAATACAAGCGAAATAGGGCAAAAGGTTACCCCGGCTTTCGGCGCCGCGAAATGTCCGCCAATTTTCGAATCGCCAGTGTGAACGTGCCTTTAACTTCTAGTACACTCTAGCCATGTGTGAAAATTTGTGACGTGGAAAGTGCATGGTTGCACATCCTCCGATGAATATGCACTATTGTCTAACTAGATGCCAGCATCTAACCTAGTAACGTTGGCCAGGCCTCACATCGGTGAAAACTAATGGTGGCGCCATGAAAAGAGGTCCTGAAGAGTGACCGCATTGTGGAGAAACAACTTCATGTTTTGCAGGTTCAATTCAAGGACCTAAAATCGCTACATTCACATAGCGAGCGCCTTATAGTAATGGTGTTGCCTTCAAACAAGCTAGCATTATTTGGTCAGTTGAAGCCTTATTGCTCAACTGTTATCCACTCAGCAATCGGACTTACGATTTTTCAAGGAGGATTGCCAAGCTGCACATAAATACCCCGGCCTCGCCAATTTTTCCGAGAAGTCAACCGGAAAAACTGGCACAGCGGGGTAGCAACACAGCTCACAAGGGATATGTTTTTTTGAATATGGAAACGACAGATGGGATCATTTTAGTTGCAGCAGACTGGACAAATCGTATGCTTTTGTATTTTTCTACCGTGTTTAATTTTAAGGACTGGTGCTTCATACCCAGTTGCCTGATGGACTGTATTGTGCAGATTAGGGCGGACTTCTGGGTAAGTTTGAATTGCATCGTCGGCCTACCATGCGGTCACAAATACGCAGGGCAGGTTCGCGATTCTTGAACGTGCGTTAGCGCGAGCACCTGCGGGACGTGAAGAATGCGCACACTGCATTGCAACTCAGTTCACATTGTCGGAAATGCGAATGCGCGCTTCTCTTTAATGAGGCTTTAGGGATAGCAAAGCAGAAAAACCATCTCGCAAGAGAAACCATTGACTTTTTAGATGGCTCGTCTTGGTTACACCCGCATTTGTATGCCGTCATTGGGTTTATCGGCCAAATAAATTGCGTATCTTGCCCCTAAATAATTCCAAACGGCCATAGCCTGCTTTCTCTGCCTTGTTTTTCTCTTTTTTTGTCTGTGGTACCGGATGTCACACAGTTGTCGGTTGTTGCCTAGTCATTATCTGTACTTAAGAACACAAGCGGTGTCAGAACACCTAACAGATAATTATATACGCTTCGGAATCTAATTTTTCACTGATTTAAGCATTTTTTGTTTAATATATGAGCGTTTTTACGGATAAATGCTGATTTATTGATTATGGGGTTAAATACGCAGGCGATTAGGCGCTATGTAGTGGAAAGCTCCCGATTAATTTTGACCACCTGGGTATCTTAAACGTCCGCCGAAATCTCAAACACACCGGCGTTTGCGCTTTTCGCCTGCATCAGAAAAGCAGCCGCGTGGCCGGAAATCGAACCCGCATCCCTGTGCTACGAATAAACGCTAGTTGAAAGTAGTGCTTGTCCCTGTCGTCTTCCTTCGTCCTTGGTGTAAGTTTATTAGGCAGTTCTTGTAAAGTGTATTACTTTTATTGAGGTATAGTCGCACGCGATATGCTTCTTTCCCAAAATTTTATAAAGCTAGGCATAAAATAAAACTTTGTGTCACGGTGCGCATCAAGTCAGGAATATTTCAAGCAAATATAGTATATACCCGAACCACGTTTTCTCTGATCTTACTGCGTAAACAACTGCCTTGCGTATATATCATTTATATACCAGAACAAAAAAAATCTAGGCCATATCAGTTACCCCAGCTTCCCCGTTTCACGCGGAAATGCCACCGCGAAAGCTCACTGGTTATATTTATATTGTCGACGCTCAAGCTGCCTTGCTCTTGCCTTTCGCCGAGACGCGGCGACGCGGAGGGGTGGACCACGAAACAACCCGAACGCGTTTTTGCTGTCTAAAAATTCTATTCTCAAAGTAAACTGGTAAAAAGCGCAAAGGCTCACGGGTACGTCGTCTGCTCGCGCAACTTCCGGTTCGAGATTTCTCCTGCCCCCCCGTACGCCGGCGGCTTTCAGGCGCACGCGCGTGTGTTGTTTATTTGTCACAGGGCGCTTACCTGTCAGATAAACCCCTAGCAGGGTCAATCGTTGTTAGTTATGGAATTCCCGATGCATGAGCGTTTTCCCCCCGATAAAAACCGATAAACAACAAACACCCACGCTAGTGAAAGCCGACGGCGTATGGGAGGCCAGGAGATCTCCCGAACCGGAAGTGGCAGCACTCCGCGGGTGAAAACAATGTACCCATGAGCCTTTGCGCTTTTTACCGGTTACCTATTTCTCCTGGTGTTCAAAATCCTTTCTCTCATATGCACATGTTAGCAATCGCCCCCTCTCGTGTCCCCTCGACCTCCTCCCTCTCCTCAGCGAAAACGAAGGTTGGGTCGGCTTTTGTTGCTGCCAAGACTGAACAAAGGGGGTGTGGCTGCCGTGGGAGGCAGAGCGTATACAATGCGCGCGTGGGGACGTACAATGAATCATCATAATCACCAGCCTATCTACACCCACTGCAGGGCAAAGGCATCTCCCATTAATCTCCAATTACCCCGGTCCTGTGCTAACTGCGACCAATTTATCCCCGCAAACTTCTTGATCTCATCTGCCCATCGAACTTTCTGCCGCCCCCTGCAACGCTTGCCTTCTCTAGGGATCCACTCTGTTACCCTTAACGACCAAAGGTTATCTTCCCTTGGCATTACATGTACTGCCCAAGTCCATGTATTCTTCTTAATTTCTACTAATATGTCCTTAACCCGCGTTTGTTCCCTGACCCACTCCGCTCTGAGTGTTCCCCTGCGATAACTGGTGGGGGGATCACTTTCACTGACAAGGCGTCCCTGCCTTTCGCTCCATCTTAAAGGAGCACTGACACCAATCTTCGGCGTTAATATTATTGCACAGTTTGCTTCCTTCACTCAACAGAATACCCTGGCTTAAATGTGAGCGGCCTGCGACGCGAAGAACAGAGTTCAATTGGATCTCATTTATGAATTCTACTGACGCCTCGTTTAGACCTGATACTGGCACTATGAGAGGTTGGCTTCATTTTGCAGCGTGGACAACCAATGCGGCATCGTTTCGCATATATACGCCGCAGAAAAATATGTATCGGGGATGCGATTACCCACTCCCGGACAATAACTTATGCCTTTTATAAGAATATAAACCATGCGAAAATGTAAAGTATATTCCAAGCCTGTGCGTCGTTAAATAGGTGCCCACACATGCCATATAGCAAGAACCAAGGAAATGAAACCACAGAAAAATAAATGCTGTGCCAATGCGGAATTTAGAAACATAATAGCTGTAAAGGAAATGAAAAAAAAAAAAACAGTGCAGCTTCTGGCATGCTAAAGACGTTCGTCTGAACTTAAGCCAGGTAGGTTTCACTAGACCAACTATACGCGAAATGCACTGCTATTTCGCGAGAAATCGGTGTGTGTGTGTGTGGGGGGGGGGGGGGGGGGGGCGGGGAGGGGGACGCCGTGTACAAATGCGGAGCGGAATCAAGCAATAAACGTTTTAGTAATCCCACACATAACTCTCGCGTTCACTTTCCTTTTGTTTTTCTACTTCAACGAAGAGCTGATCGTACGGCGGACGCATTTTTGGAAGTATACAGGCTAGGCTGTTCAACAAGCGATGAAATGTGTCGTTGGAAGAGTGTGGTATCTGATAAGGCCCTCTGATTTCAGTTTCTGGTTTATTCTGCAGGCTCTCTGTGCCATATGACGATATTTCGAAGAAACATTTAGTCGCGGAGGGGGATAATATTGTAAGCCCATCTCCGCGCTGCTCGCAGAGGATATATGTAGCAGATGAAGGTCTGCGGGCGCGCACCTCACGACAAGACGACTCTGTCGTGTGCTGATCCCCGAGTATAATTATGCATTGTGAGCCATCTTACTTTTGTTGAATATTTCCGAAATTAACACAGACTGGCTTGTAAATGGTGGTGATCAATATCTGAGGTATAATATTGGCAAACGTAACTGGTGTGCTGTCAGGTGTGAGTGCTCCGCTGATTATGTAAGCGCACAAAACCGATTTAAATCGTAGTGTATAGCCGTAGCATGAACATCTGAGGAACCGGTGGTTACGGAGACACGGCTAGTAAATTCAGGTCAGTGTAACTACAATCGGCTCCATCATACGCCGATTCCGCGACGCTGGCCTGTGACACACACCTGGCGCTTATACAGACCGAAAATACCACACTAAGATCGCGTCGGAAACATTTACACTCTCGTAACACACCCCATTTGCGAACAGAATGACTGCTCCACACAAACATGAATTTCAAACGCCCACAAATGGTAAATCTCAGTCGTGAACGTGCCGCAAAAGCAGCGGTGACACTGGGGATCGGGGCGCGGACTCCCGCGCCCACTTTCGAAACGGGCCGCTAGGGGGATTTCAGTGGCGCCCCTACAGGCCGCGCTCGAGGCGTATACGCGTCCGCCGCTCTAGCCCGGCGTGTCCGACACTCCTGCCTTCGGGACGCCGCCCCCGCGAATTCCTAGTAACGGCTGGCAGAACCTCTGGTTTCACTCTTTCTAGAGCCACGTGTGTGAATTCAAGTGGCGTCGCATGGGCAATCGTTTTTGGTGTTGTTTAAAGCTTTGCTTTCCAACCACCTTCACAGCGTGGATTGGAGCCAATTTTTTGTTATCTTTGGCACACACTCTTTTGTTGGTTATAACTTTATGTCATAATCAATAGTAAGACCATACACAAAAAATTACTGGAATCATCTGACACTCGATTTTGACACGGAGCTTGCAGCTACAAAAAATGTACTGTGGCTTTCGTGACGGATACTTCTACAATCACGTTAACATTAACTAAGGCAGGTGTGTGTGACCTGCAGCGTTGGTACGTTAGCAAGAATAGCGTTTCCATTGCAACTGTTTTTTTGTTGTTGCCATGAAATCATAAGTAATTCGAACCATGAACGAGGTTTACGTTAGCTAACAAGACTGTAGTAACGGTTGCGGCTACAAATTACCTTATGCACCAATCATGCTTGTCAGCATGGTGACACAAAAAAATTAAGGTGTCGGAATACGGATGACTCAGTCGCCTATTTTATCACTACTGTAAAGAAAAGAAAGTGTTTTCTGACCCAGTGAAGGCCTTTCCTGTATGACGAACTGTGTTACGACAGATGACCATACTTGATGACGCAAAGCCGTAACAAATTAGCTTTGGATGTAACACCACGAGGGAAATAGGTGGAGGTATCTACAAGTATAAATGAAACAGTGTGCGCTTGTCCGGCATGAATTCATTATTTTCTGACACGATTTTCTTCTGCAGATCCTGATACATTATCGAGTTGAATGACTTCATAGATCTTAAGGCAGGGCAGGCTGTGCTGTACAAGGCAAAGCTGCAGTTGGGAAGCAAGTTGGTCCCTCCAGCAGAAGTCAGTATTTCCACGGCTAATTACCTGCACTTTTTCTATGAAAGTGAGCCACCATGGTAGGGGAGAGGCAGTGTAAGGGTTTGCATCTTTAACTGTGTGCCCACTCACTTGAATAGATGCAAGCTGGCATCTTAAAGCAAGAAACAGCAGTCGACAAAATAATGCAATACCAAAGTGTTTTTAAATCAAAAACAGAAAAACTTGCACGTGTTCTGAAAGGACCCCATGCAACCTCGAAAATGATAACGCACGTTTGTCTCAAACAAGCCTGGCAGGAATTGTCAGGCCGAAATAAACATGAATCACTGTATCATTTCAGAGCATACTTGCAGCGCTGCACTTTTTTTGCATCCAAACGTGGAACGAAATCATGGAAAAATTTCTTCCAGGCACCTTCAAGGGCTTTGCATTTGCCTTCCTTTTTCTCTGCCTTGCTTAATTTGAAATTTTTGTAGTGTGTCTTGGAACGTGGTCACTTTAACCCATACTAGGGTGTCTTGATGTCACTTGTGATAACCACATTGTGCGGTCAGGTCCTGAATTATGAATGAATACCGAATTACTATACCGAAAAATTAAAGTTCATTTAACCATACTGTCTGTTTTGAATTTTACGTGTGGGGCATTTTTTTTTTTGCTTTTTCAGGCAGATGGTCCCCTGACTCCCTGCCTGCTGTCCGTGAACAGGCAAGTTAGCCTTCACATCGATGGCCAGCGTGTCTTGACGGCTTCATCTTTACTGGGAGGACTGTGTAGTCTGTTTGCATCGTTTTGGGTTTTCAACATTCAATATCCCAAGAAGGCACACAGAGCTCTAATGTTTGTGGAGCATGCCTTTTTGGGTCTTGCCAGCACCAAACCACGTGTGAAGGCTTTAGAACTAATTAACTTTTACCGCATCAGTATCGCTCACTAATATTTTAGTTGTTTTCAATCCTGTAATCATTGGAATGTAGTCAAAAAGAATTGTCTATTACGTTTCTGACTTTTTTTCTTTTTTTTACTGAACAGGGGATATTTGATGGGCCATTCTGTATGCTGATAATACTACTATCTTTAATGAAGCAATAATATTAACGAACTAACTTTAACTTGAAACAATTATCTAAATAATGTTGGCAACTGGTGCCTAATGAAACAATTAAAAATTATCCGAAAAACACGAATTTCATGGCTTTTTGTTCTCACTCTAAAGAAGCTGTCGCGATACCACCCATTCTGTTCTATATCCTTGAAATTCACCCATCGGACTCGGTCACTTTTCTTGGCGCATTTGTGTCTTGATAAAAACGTATTTTCCGCTGCATATTTTTCGTTCTTTATATTACTCATTTATCCATAGCCATCTCATTGCTGTCTGTCTCCTACGTCATTTATCTCACGTGCCTTTACCACCTACAAAATGCTCGTTACCTTTCAACATCAAATCGTTACACAGCTCTCGCTCATTTCACCACCAATTTAAAAAAAAATGTGTTGTTGTAAACCACGGCAACCATTTTTTTTAAACTTTGTGTACTGTGCACTGATGCGTACTGATAAGTTCTGATAAGTACTGACGCGTTCTCGATCCGCTAGTATTATAAAATGATTTCACTTACCATACGGTTGTGTTTGTGCCTATCTTTGTTTTTCACGTATTTCCAGTTCTTGTAGTGATATTGTTTCTGCAGTTTGTTCAACTAGCATAGTATTGCTGTCCTCCATTCCTAACTGGCGTGTTATTTAGCAATGTACCATTTGTGCTTTCTTATAGGACGTCGGCCTAAGTTTTTATTTCGAAACCTCCTTGTGTACACCATGTACCCTGTAAACTTGTATGCGAAAGTCCGCTTGAAATAAACCTGAAACCGAAAAAAAACCATGTGAAATCAATACTCCCGCAGGGAACTAGAAATTCTCCCCTGTCGCCTTGAAAAAACTCCTTTCGGAAGGCCTACAAAACCACCCAAACTTTCGTAAAACTCCTTTCAAAAGAAATATATGCTTCCCTTGAACCCCCTAAAAACGCCCCTAAAATAACATAAGTACTTCCCAAGGGAGCTAAAATAGACTCCTATTTAAACGCCTAAAACCTTCCATAAACATCACTTAAAAACGCCTTGAGGAAGTAAAAATTACTCCATTTTGAACGCCTTAAATTCTCCCGAACATTTCTTAACACTCCCTAAATACCTCCTTTCTATCACCTAAAAACGCCCTGTTTTGAGGAGGTAAACAAAACCTCCCTGTTTTATGTAGTAAAAAACTCCTACAAGGAGGACCACTAGAGGACAGGCGAAAAAGAACCTCTAGGGAGTATATGGGAGGAAAAAAAGTTTAGAGTGTAGATACTTCTAGCTAAAATTAGAATCAGACGTGTTCCTCGACACGCTATAGCCAATGCTATTGGTTGCACTGCCCCCTCGGCAGAACTGGCTGAAATGGACCCAGTGACTTTCGTTGATGGAGCCAACAGCGTTCATATAGCACTGCACGACGAAAACCACGCGGATAAGCTACTCCAAGTAGATATACTAACCTCTTTCGACAGGACGGCAAGACAGAATCAATTGAAGTGGTAATCGAACCGCTTGAAACTTATAAGAACACCATACGAGCTGTGATACAAGTAGACCCGGTGGGAAGCAACGAGGCCATTATGAAATGTATTCGCTGCGAAAAGGCGGGATCTTTCGCGTTCAAAAGATTGGAAAGACTGACCGAGCTGTTTTAACTTTTGACACGACTACTTTACCGAGAGTGGTAACATACTGCATGGAGCTAATTCGGGTAGTAGAATATCACCAAAGAGCTTAGTCTGCTTCAACTGTCATGAACTTGGGCACATGGGAAAATTCTGCCCCTCCTCCAATTCTTCCAAGTCTTTTTCCTTGTTCCCCCCTCCCAAAAATAAAAAGAATAATCTGGGGAATAACACCCACTCCAGCAACACTATGGCAGGTTTGCAGCCAATCAAAAATAAATGAACAGGGGTTATAACCCAACCATTCTTTTTGTAGTAAAAGCCAATTTGTAGAATGCAAAATTAAATACACCCACCAAATTTTTTTTTCTCTCGGTGTGTATGTACGTGTATGTGTATATGAATGTATATATATATATATATGCATATATATATATATATATATATATATATATATATATATATATATATATATATATATATATATATATATAGTTTTTTACCTCCTGTGATTTGTTTACTTTTTCGCTCTTGCCTTTAAGGCATCGCATCTATTATTGCTTTGTATATTTTCCCCTTATTGTATATATATTTTTTCAATACCTTGTAAAAAAGAAACCCACTCCCTTCTGTAACGCCCCCTGGGCATTGAAGGTACCGAAATAAATAAATAAATAAATAATAAATAAATATTGGTACACTTTCGGCCAGTTAATAGCAGTTCGGCCACTTCGTACCCGCACGGCCACGCGTACGAAACGTGAGCATACACCACACTAAAACATCTTAAAGCATGCCACTAGGACACGAGCGGGTCACCAATCCTGCCGTGCCCATCCGAATGCACGGGACCACCACTGTCAAATCGCGAACGGCACACACTGACCACCTGGCAGCAGGAGCACAGCGCAAAGGAGCAGCGTCCGGAAGAATTACGCAGCGGATGACTGTACAGACACAGTTGACTTCACGAACGTCCCAGAAGCTGTAGAACTTGAGTTCCATCTTCTTCACAGGACAGGCTTTGCCTTCAGGCTTCGCCCAAAGGGCCGTGGGGGAGGCAGATGTCATGTGCAGAGCAAACAGGTATCGGATACTAGAGGCCAGATTCACTGTCTCGAAATGTCCGGCATGCTGTTACCGACAAACTCCACCAGTCCTATTAAAATTTTCACCGCTTCAGCGTTGTCCAGTCCCTGACGCAAATAAGGAGGTTCCAGTGGGAGGCGAACGAGGCGTATTAATCTGGTCACAAAGGGAACTGTTTCTGCACAATCTAGGAGATAGTGGCTGACGGAAGGGGCACTGAGTCCGCAGAAGCACGTGTTATTATGCAGCAGATCAACCCGGTGGAAATAATGGGGAAACCGTCCATGTCCGGTTAAATGTTGGGCGAGTCTTCGGGGCGGAGGAAAGAATGGAGGTATGGCCAAAACACTTGGTACCCATCGAAACAACTCAGTGTCTGTGTTGTCGGAGCTCCACCTACGTTACCACTCCAACCGACCTGCCTTCAAGAGCCGTGCTCTTACAATTCACTTCGAAGTACGCCCCTCCAGTTCTGCACCCCGAGCTGCCGACTTGTAGCAACGAGGTCGGCGAGCTCGTTGCCCCACGCACCGTAGTGGCTGGGAACGTGGAAGAGGGAGACTGGAACGGACGAAGCCAGCGATTGATAGTTCACTTGAATTTCATGAACAGTTTCTGAGGGGTTGAAAGGATCTCTTAAAGCAAAAGGAAAGACAGACAGTCAGAATAAATGAAAACGGGACAGGAGGGCTTGTTGGTGTTGAGGTAGAGGAACAAACGGTGTAAGGCAATAGCTTCTGCCCCATAAGAGCTGGTCGGTGGCAAAATTCGAAACCTTTGCGTCACCAAAACCTCATCAGACGAGCTGAGAACAACGAACGCTGCACCAGCAGATATCGTGGTAAAAGAACCGGCTGTGTACGCATGTAAACCAGGGCTCAACTTTCTCCTCGCAGCTGTATGACAGTCTATCCTGCGGTGTGGAATCGCCAAGTGCAGACCGGGATGAAAGCGGGTCCAAAGAAGATGGTGTTACACCTCGCCCGGGAAAATGCGTGTTCCATGCAGCTCAGTGGACTGCCGCAGGTGAAACAAGTCGAACAGACCTGTCTCGATGTCCAAGACGATCAACAGCGGAAGGGAGTTTTCCAATACTTCCAGCGCCGCGGTTCTAGTTGCATGTGGTGTAAGCTCCGGTGGCTACAAACAGTGATGAACGCATCAAGGAGTGAATTTTAGCGTTTAACAAATGGTGCTGATGACCGCCCCACCATGCCGCTGCAGCATAAGTTACAGTCAGCAGAATTGCTCTGTGGTAAACAAGGCGAAGGTAACTGCGGTCCAGAAAGGAATGAAGACGCACAAAACGGATGAGGGCGGCGGACATCTTCTCAACGCGGTTCCGCAAATGATTCGTGTGGGCGGCAAAGGTCAAGTGACCATCGAACACCACACCCAAGAGCTTCACCTTAGTGACTTGCCGCAGAGTCGTGCCGCACAGCTTAATGATCGGCTTCCGCTATGCACCTCTCTGTCCTCTCGATACCAGCAGGCATGCACACTTGGTGGGGTTCAATTTTAACCTCGCCGCACCCATCCATTTTAATATTCTCTCTAGAGTCTCGTTGGCGAGGTTCTCAATCGCCCGCCGTGTACCTCCCTTGATTACGACTACTGTATCGTCAGCGTATGCCTGAATATGCACATTAGGTGGTACAGGAAGGCACAGAGGTCATGAATCGTGATGTTCCACAATAGCGGGCTCAAAGGTGAGCCCTGGGGGCTGCCCATCGTTGTCTGGGCATGCACACTCCCCGAATGACTTCTGTAGTGCACCGACCTTCCATGTAAGACGGATTCAAGCAAGCGGTAAATGTTAAAAGGGCAGCGGTGGGCTCGCAGGAAGTAAAGCAAGAAAGGGTGCCAAATGGAGTCAAACGCTCCTTTAAAGTCCAATGAAATGAGCAGAGCCAACGATCCCTCTTCACGGCAAGGCAAGCCTGGAGGTGCGAGCGCAGGTTGTGCAGTGCCGATGTTACACTCTGTCCCTGAGTGAAACCATACTGATGTTCGTGCAGTAGGCTGGACGTGTGCAGTACGAAGTAAAGTCGACCGTTCAGCATGCGTTCCAGTAGCTTACCGAGTAGAGTTGAAATGAAAATGGTGCGGTATGAAGAGGGGTCATGCGGCGGGTGGTTCGGTTTCAGTAGAAAAACAACCCTCGCTTCTTTCCATACCTACGGGAAATGGCCATGGGATAGGCACGAAATAAACACGGACAGCAAAAACGGGGAAGCATGCCCAACAAGAATGGCCAACATACTGGCCGTATTACCATCAGGTCCAGGCGCGGAATTTAAATTTGAATTCCTAGCAGCCAGTCGGAGTTCATTCATAGTGAATTCGTAATCCGTAGTTGTTTGCGCGTATGCTGTACCTGTACGGCGTATCAGCGTCCTCGTAGCCCGATGGGGAAGGGTATCGCCTTCAGAATCATCAGTTGGCAGAAGAGTTCTTAGCAGTAACGTTGCCGATTGTAAAGTGGAGGAAGTAGATGATATGTCAGATTAGTGAAGCGGGGGCAGAACGGAAGGAGGCGAAAACTTTTGAAAAGCAATTTTGAAGGGAATTCCAAATAAATTCTTACGGGAGGCTGCAGTGCACCTTCTCCTGACGGCTTCATCTTTTGCTGCCTCGACGTGCCTGTTGTACTCAACGATTAACTTGTAATACAAAAATCTGAGATGAGCACGAAGGACGGGATCACGACACATCTGGTACCTCCGACGCATTGCTCTCACAGACGAGCGTTCCCGAGGCAATTCATCGGTCCACCAAGCATTTCCCCTGTGACGTTTTGGCAGCCGCTCCAATCGCTTCCTCAGGCAGTCGACCTTCGCATAAAACACATTGACGATGCCATCCAGACTCTCCGGAGATGCCATACCAGTAGAAGATACAGTGTGGAACCAGGGATCCTGTAGCAATTCCTCGACTAGACGAGACTCGGAAGCTTTGGATAACCGCTTCTTTCGCTCAATTGGAATATCTTCTATACGAAAGACAATGAAACGGTGATCCGACAGGGTCTGGGTGTCCCGAACTCTCCAGAAAACTCCAGAAGACCAGACTGGTCCAGCAGTCAACGTGACGTCAATCCATGTTTCTGTGTAGTCGGTGACAAACGTAGACAGAGAATTCGGGTCATTCCGTATGCGCAGTTGCCGCGAGCTACTCAACTGCGCCAACTGCTGCCCCCGTGTGTTCACCACATCACCACCCCACAACGAGTTTCTCGCATTAAAATCGGCCGCAATGGCCACATTGTCAGAATTTTGAATGTCTAATATTGACGTTAAAGACGTGAGGATATAATCCAGAGCCACTGATGAAGCGGCGTACACTATCAAAAGTATCGAAAAGTCCGGCGCACTCAACACAAGGGCGATGATGAATGGTGACACATGAACAGGGAAGATGTCCAAAGATGGGTTTGGAGAAACAACCATGCACCGCGGGGTTTGACCAAGTTGGAATTTAAACCACCGGGGAGGAATCTCCAAGACTAGTTTCCCTCGAACATACGGGTCACAAACAACTGCGAAGTCAACTTTTTGGGCTTCAATATATGAGACGACATGTGCTGTCGCTGCGCGCGTGTGATCCAGATGACCCTGTAAAAACTTGAGCGATGTCATGTTTTGCAAAACCTAAGCAGACAGTTGGGAAACCGGCGTAATTTCCTCGTAGATTGTCTTCGCTCGAAGTCGGGCGATGCGCGCAGTCAAGATTTCGCAGCAAGGTGCATTAAAAGTATGAACAAATCTTCCTTTCACAGCCGCACGACACTCCCTGCACACCACGTTATTCTGGTTTTCAAGATTGCAGGCAGCTGCTGAGGGCTCCACTGCACAAAATGGGCAGGTGATGCCATCGTTTGGACAGCGGGTGGAAACATCGCCATAAGAACAACACTTCTGGCACGCGGCGACGTAGAAGTTTTTTTTTGATGGGGCAGAAGTTCCAGCCTATGAGGAGTCGGTCCCGATTTTTAAGTAATCCATACACTGCAGGCGATACCTTGATGATGTGCACATTGTTTCACGGGCGGTCTCTGAAATATGTCCGATGACGGAAGTCGTCTTCGGGAATGGCAAGGTCGGGAATGGCCCTATTCTCGTCTTTAGACATACGCAAAGCGTTTGATAACGTATGCCAAAACAGCATTCTACAGGTGCTCTCCCAGGACACAGTGCCCTGGCACTCAGTGCCAGGGCACAAGCATGAATCCCAAATTTTCTGCAACATCGCTATATGGCCATGAAGTCACCACTTCCTACGTAGACCGAGGAGTCCCTCAAGGCGCCATACTCGGGCCATTGCTGTTCCACCTTGCTATGAACCATGTGGCCCGACAGCTTAAAAAAGGACATTTCAGCTCTATTCGCCCTGTATGCAGACGATGTCATCGTCTGGAGAGAAGCGGCCGACTGCGATAACAAGGAAGTCATGCAGTCAGAACTTCAGGGTGCTGTTTTTTGCCTAGAAGGCTCTTTGTCCGCCGTCAACCTGGAACTCTCACCGCACAAGACGGAATTTGTCAACATCAACGGCAAACGCAATACTGATCCATCTCATATCTTCATCCTTCATTTCGGCGGTACATCAATCTGGTCCCAAAACGGAACCTTCCGACTTCTCGGTCTCCAACTGAACAGCTGCAATAGCCTTCAGGCATGGATTCGGACCCTTCGTATTACCTGGTGTGCTACGATGCACCTTATTACTCGTATCACAAGCAAGTACAGTGGCTCACAACACGCCTCATGTCAAACTCGCAGAGCAGATGGCTATGGCCGGCTGACATACGGTTTCCCGATATATAACTTTAGCGCCAGACACCTGAGCGATTTGGAAATACTGAATCATATTATGATCCGCACCATCATGGGTCTCCCCCGATACACCAGGAATGATATTCTGGAGTAGGCAGTTCCGGACTTCTGAATGGGAGACCACACGCGGCAAGCGATGTGGATGGGTCACTCGCTGGTCCAACTCCTTGTGGCAAAAACATGCCACCATCTTGGTTTCGTACTCGCACGGCTCTGTCTCTCAGGGGCCTCCTCGATGCTGGATGCAGGCGCGGCAAGAAGGAACGGCATCTTGGCGAGGGCTACAGCTTGACTGCGGGTCATCATGCCTATCCCACCACTGCCACCAAAAATGCTACGGGCAACTATTCACAAGGACACTTCGATCGTTAGCAGGAACACAGTAACTAGTTTAATCATCCCTCCGAACCAGTCAGTGGTGGTGGTGGTGGTGGTGCTACCACTGAAATGGCGCGTACCCACTCAGGGGGATTGGCCAGGAAATGTGCGTCTTACTTAAACAAATTATGTAATTGTTGTAGAGAAAGAGAAATATTTAAATATTTGAATCGATTAGGACTAGATGACTACAGAAATAAAAGTTAGGAGATTAGGGAAAGAAATAAAAAAGGTAAAAACGAACACCATTGAATCAAAATTGGAAGTAAGAAACACGAAGAAAGAATGTGGTACAGACGATGCAGTGAGCTAGGCGGGCATAAACTTGACAGGGGAATCCAGCAGGGCCAAATGATGTCTGGATGAATGAGTGCAACGCATTGCAAAGATCCCCCGTGGCAGAATCCCAGTTCCTTCACCCCGAATGACAAAATAAGTGTACCAAACAGCGGCAGAGAGACAGAAAACATTTATTGCCCAGTCACCGACCTAAGTCCAGGTCATCTAAACGATGGATCCTGAGGCGTCACTGTCTTCATAGTAGTCCAGAATGTCCTTGGAAATTCTGGATATGAAGGCAGCAGAAGCCTCCTGGGCGGCCCGAACGTCCTGTTACCCGGACGGGGGAGCAGCCAGTGACCCATGAGGTGACGCGGGAGAGGAAGGAGGGAAGCTTCGGGGGTGGAAGTCCCAGTAGGAGTGTGGGATTGAGGGGTATGCGCCGCAAAGAGGGCAGGTTGGAGGACCGGAGAACTTACGTATGTGATGTAGAATGTGATGAAATGGGAGGGAGCGGGTATGAGCCTGGCGGAGAAGAACGGTTTGGGCGCGAGTGAGGCGCGGGTCTAGAGAAGGGTAGGCTTGGCGGGTGAGGACGATAGGAGAGCTAAAGTGAATTTACGGGTCGCGCGATCGAGAAGACAAGTGGAAGGGGGTTGGTATGAGGTTGACCAGAGCATAGACGGACACGGGGATAGATCTAGGGAAAGCGCGTTTACTCTTGCGTTGCCGTCCATGTTAGCGTGGCCAGGTACCCATACCAGGACAAAGAGGCGAGAAGGATGTCTGTTGAGAGTGTCAGTCACTAGGTTAGAAGAAAAGGGGTTGACGGTATAGCGTAAACAATTTCGGATGGCGGGTTGCGAATCTGTGAAGATGTAAGTAGGGGGTTCGGTAAGGTCGTGAGAGCAGCATGCTCTATGGCAAGAGTGATGGAGTGCTCTTCTAGGGAGGTGGCATCTGGGGGGCAGAAAAAAGGCGTTTGTGTGGAAACCAGCGACAAGTGACGTAAAAAGGCTGCGGTTTCTGTTTGCGTGGAGGAACAACGACTGGCCTCAGTAAGATACACCGCCAATCCCTGCTTTTCTAGGAAGGAGACACGTTTGATGAGGGCTTTACAGCGTAGAAAGCGACGAGTGGCATGCGTGGAGGGGTTCATATTCTTAGGTAGGGGTTCTATGCGGATACGTGCGAACGTGGCCCAAAGAGGGATTGGAGGAAGCGACGCAGTAGGGTAAGTCGTCGTCTGCAAAAGTGCCCGACCCTGGCGAGATGTCTGAAGGCGCTGAAGTTGCGCTTGTTTGTGTATCTGAATACGTCCTTCCATAGTGTTATATGTGCCGGTGTCGAGAAGACTGTTAGTAGGAGCGTAGTGGGGCACGCCGAGGGCAATGTGGTAGAGCTTACGGAGAACTGCCTCTAGTTTGGTTAGTTGGAAGGGCGTGGGATGCAGGTATGGCACTGTGTAAAGTATGCGGGACATGGTAAAAGCATCTATAATACGTAGGAGGTGTTGTTCGTGTAAACCAGTCTGGGTATTTGTGACTCGGTGCAAGATATGAATCATTTGCTCGATCTTAGAGTGTATAGGTCGTAGTGTAGGATAGGAAGTACCGTGTAGTGATAAGTAAGACCGAGAATTTTTAGTGAGCCTGATTTGGGAATTGGAATATTATCAATGGAGATGTTGATTAGGTCACGATCAGGGGCTCTGCCTTTCTTGTTCGTTATGATCATGATGGCCGATTTGGAAGGGGAGATAGAGAGACCTAAGTTGCTAACATGTTTGTTTATTATTACAACACATGCTTGTTGAAGAGTTTATTCGAGTTGGGCTGGCCTACCATGGGAGGATCCGAGTGAAATATCATCGGCATAGATGGAGTAGGAGAGGTGATGGATAGAGTCTAGGAGGGGAGGCACTTCGGCAGGTGCCAGGTTAAAAAGGGTTGGAGACAGGATTGAGCCCTGTGGGGTGCCAGAGGTTTGATAAAAAGATGGAGCCGACGATCCCGTGATGCTTAAAGAGGCTGTGCGGTCTGAGAGAAAGGATTTGATATAGTTGTACACTCGGCTCCGCAGTTTGTTCGGGCAAGGTTAGCAAAGATTGCCTCGGGTCAAACTGTATCAAATGCTTTGTGAATATCGAGGGCTAGGAGGCCGCGAAGTTTTGAGGAGCTCGGGAATACATAAAGATCGTGAGAGATGCGGAGAAGTGTGTCCTGTGACGAAATGTTGTGACAGAAGCCGGTTTGGGTGTAGGAGAGGGGGCAGTTGTGTTCCATGTGCCATTCGAGGTTGGTAAGAACCATGCGTTCGAGATGTTTGCCTACGCACGAGGTAAGAGAAATGGGTCTAAGATTGACTTTAGATGCAGGTTTTCTGGGTTTTGGGATAGCAAGAATGTCAGAACGTTTCCAGAATGAGGGGATCGTGCAAGTGTTCCAGACATGGTTAAAAAGAATGAGGAGAGATTGTTGAGAGTCTGAGTTAAGATTTTTCAGGATCTCGTACGTAATTTTATCCGGGCCGGGGGTGGTGTTGCGGTGCAGGGAATCTAGTGCTTGTTGTAGCTCCTGAAAAGTGAAGGCAGTGTCCATGAGCGACGCTGGAAACAATTGCTCGGGAAGTCTGCTTGTAGGGTGGTCTGCACTATTGTGGAACATTAAGCTGCGGATAGAGCTTGCGAGATCGGTAGAGGACTCTGTCTGGTAAGTAGGAGCTTCGGAATCTGATTGAAGTGTTGTGTTGTCTGAATGAGAGTGGTAAAGGGAACAAGCGCGCTTTGTGCTCACATGGGAGTTTAGTGAATCGCACAGTGTCCGCCAGTTTGTGCTGGCCAATCGATTAGCATATTCCTATGCCTCCTGCGTGAGTAGGTTTATGCGGCGCCGAAGACGGCGTTTAGCTTTATTTCAGCACCAGCGCTGCATACGAGATCAGCGAGTGTCCTATATATTAAGTAAATATGGGTCTACGTAGGGGGCTTCGAGTGGGGGGGCAATGCGTTTGTTGTGTTTTTTTTTATAGTTTTCACGAAGGGAGGGCAGCCAAGCTTCAGGATTTCTGCGGTTCAGGATGGGAGTGTTCGTCGCGAGACTTACCTTGTCCAATTAGTGAGCGAAATGCGAGCTTGTGATCTCGGGGCTGACTTATGGGAGGTCAGGGTGAATGAAATGATTGTGTGGTCGCTCTGGAGGTTTTCATGCAAGTGCGCCCATAGGGGTGTGAGTGTGCCCTGGTAAAATGCAAGGTCAGGGTTCATATCACGCTCGACAGAGTTGCCTATACGGGTAGGATAGGAAGGGTAGCGCGCTTGGAGAAATGCGTCTACGAGCTTTCGACCCTGGGGAAGAATGGATGAGTAGTCCAACATAGTGTGATGATTGTTGAAGTCGCCAGTGATGAGGAGTCCTGTTGAGGATCGCGAGAGCGATGAAAAGGGATTTAAAAGGAGGTGTTGTTTCTGACGAGGGTGGTATACGTTGATAACTCTGAGGGTAGTAGATGAGTGAAGGTTGGGTTTCAAAAGAGTGCCATGAGTGTAAAAATAGGGTGTGTGAAACTATGAGGTGTCAAGTGCCATATACGTGAGGTGTTTGGCTATTAAGGTGACCAGATTAATGGAATGTGGGTCTTCAGGGTCACCTGTGTGATACGTGTTGTTAGTCAGCGCTCGTGTTGTTGTCTTCTTCCATCTGTCCTTGTTTTTGCGTGCTGTTTCACCACTATGAATCTGAACCAACTGGCCCAGTTCGTGACACTTTCCACTTTATTACTTCTTCGGGCTCTTTTTTGTGTGATAATTTAAACCTGACTAATCCATCAGTCCTGACGTCTCATCGCGGTGTGCATCTGTCGAGCAAGGTCGGCTTCGTGGCATGCTAGACAGTCAACGTGCCCCAAAGAACATCAAGCATTGTGTGGATGGTTGCTTCCTTCCGCCACCCACTCTAGACGTTATTGCCGTCTTCTTCGGTCGGAGTGGTATCACCAGGCAAGTGTCTTCAGGTTCTACCTGAAGGTGCAATCTGGTGAGCGGGGGGATCGAGGCGAAAACTTGGCGTACTGGTGCATAACGGCGGATACTACAACGGAGTGGCTCTGGAACTTTCTACGGCCAACCCTTCCGACAAGAAAAAAGGTCAGCGCCCGTGAAAGAGAAGTTTTGCTGCTCGGCGTCCGAAGTTCTGCGTGAATTCAGCCCTGAAGCCGGTGGAGAAGCTTGCCATCGCCACGTCGGTCACACAAAGGGTCCCACCATATCAGAGCTCTCTTTGTCTTAAAGAATGCGTCGCGGCGGTGTCCAGGGATAACTCGAGGCATATAAATGGGCGTTCGTTGAATTACCTGGTTGAGTACTTTGTCGCTAATGACTTAAGGTTGTTAACGGCAGATAAAAAAAGAATCTTTTGTCGTCCTTCCTGGCGATACATTTGGTGTTAAGGCGCTTGCTGCTATTGATAAGAATTTCGAACAGTCCCCACTGAAACCTTCCAGCTTGAAGAAACAGTGCGTTGCGCTGCTAAATGATTTGAATTTGGATGCCCTCAGCACTCGTGTTTGTGGGGCAAAAAAGACACTCTGGAGGCTTTCTTTTCGCCCAAGACCCATAAACAAGATGTCCCCTTCAGGGCGATAATTACGGAGTGGGGTACTTGGCAGGGCGCTGTTTCTACGTTCCTTCAACAGCAATTGCGTATTTTGGCCATCGAAGATCCTTTTCTTGTGACTCTATTCTTGTGACTCTATTTCTTGTGACTCTATTCCCCATGGAAGTTCCCTCACTTGTGTTAAACAGTGTATTACGGATCACACTAACGAAGAGAAGTTTGTTAACTGTTGTGGTATGTCTTTTGGAAGCTTTCTGGAACTGCTGAACTTTTATTTCAAGTCCACCCTAGTTTCTTGGGGGGAGAAGGTTTACACTCAAAGGTCTGGTGTTTGTATTGGTTCGCGTGTGGCTCCCGTACTTAACAATATTTTTTTGAGCAGCCTGGACACTGTCTTGAAGAAGCATCTGGAAGGCCTAGTTTTCAAGGCTTTCAGGTATGTTGATGGTTATCTCTTGCTCGTACGGACATGTCGTTTTCAGCAACATGTGAATAAGATTTGAAGGTATTTGAGGATAATGGTCAGGGTCTGGCGTTTACAAGTGAGGTTCCCAAAGATAGAGTCATCGAGTTTTTGGGCTTGAAGCTGACTTTCCAGGATGAGTGTGTCTGCTGGGCATGTTCCTGTCTCCAAAACGCTGTACCGCAAAAACTCCCGGTGACGTCACACAAAAATAAAAAACAAAAACCAAATACGCAGAAGCCGTCTATGCATTAAGTAGTAATAAGCATAATCATAAAAAGTAAAATGTTGCTGCGCGTGTAAGCATTTGCATCGAAACGTTTCACGCATTAACGAAAGTGGGGCGGATGCGCCACGAGCGCCGACTAGTGGTAGAACGCACCCGTAAAAAAAAAAGAAAAAATGACGTCTTCTGATGTGTGCGATTTGTCCACGAAGTTTGTGTAGGAACTGTTACGAATGTAGTGCATCATAAGGCTCTAAAGTCGTCTGCACCGTGTGTGTCTTGCCAAGTCGTCATTTGTACGTGAGGAAGTCGTGGTGGGCTGTTTTTACTCGTAGCGTCGTTACCTATCTCCTGCCGAGAACGCCCTGGCTTTATTTGTTGCTGGTGTGTTGTGTGTCTGTGTAAAATCTCCCTGATGGCATTTGAGTGGCTTTGTTCTACGACAGCAGTGGGGACAAGCTACAAGGGTTCTTTTTCTGGCTGTGAACATGGGCTCACCCGACGTTAAACGTGGGGCCTACGTAGCTGGTGTTACCACACACATTCTAGTTCACTCTACTGACAACGGAAGGTATCCTTTACGGAGTGGTTTCGCAGGTTGCTCTGGGTGGTAGTACAATCGGAGCAACGATTGCATTTTTTATCCTGTACACAATCGTCTGAGACTGCGTATCTTACAAACAAAGCAGTATGAATGAGCGCGAATATTGTTCAGGTAATCAAATCCGCTGGCGTTATATAGACTGTTTCATGACTGCTATGGACTATGGTTGTTCGTAAGCATAAGTAGTTATGTCGGCTGTACAGATACACTGCACTGCACATCGTGTGTGTGTGTGTGTGTGTGTGTGTGTGTTGTGTTGTGTGTTGTGTGTGTGTGTGTGTGTGTGTGTGTGTGTGTGTGTGTGTGTGGTGTGTGTGTGTGTGTGGTGGTTGTGTGCGTGCGTGTGCGTACGCATATTACAGAGGTGGTGCCACATGTTGGCATCTACGGATAATATGGCGGCACCTGGTGCTTCTACGGGCCACTACATCTTTCCCTCCCAGGGAACAAACAATCATTAGCCTAGACAGTCCTGTCTGCACAAATCACCAATACGGTCACCGTTTGTGTGCAGAAATCACCAATACAGTCACTGTCTGTATGAGCCCTGACAGCTGTCGAATCACTGCACGTAATCTTGGAAGTGCACTGGAGGTCTGCGAATTCTCCTGGGCCGGTCAGGTGGTGGCCCTGGCAGGAGTCCGCTTCCCTCTACCGGTACACTGCACTCCTCAGTGCCAGAGCCTGGAGCCGGACTTGTGGCTGCGAACCTTGCGGCTGTGGTGGGCTCGGTGGCACATGTGGTGGTACAGCGCGTGAAGACTCAAGTTGATCTGCGGATGAACTCGCAGATTGTGTTTTGTGGCGGACCCCCAGGTGCAGTGATGCAAGTCTTCGATGGTGCAGCTCTACTTTGGTAGTCCGTCAACGGGGGCATGTTGTACGTTCAAGAGTTGTCCTTAGTTTCTTGCCCTGGTGATGCCTCTTTTTGGTACCGCTGATAGCTGTGAAGCGTTCCAAGTTCGACCGTCTTCCAGATAGAAGACCAGCGGCCAATTTTTTGAGTATTTTTAATAGTGGTCCATAACTTGGAGCCAGGAACTGGTCCAGGAACTGGTTTCTTCACTCGTATCTAGGTGCCAACTTGGAACTTGAGGACTCTTGCAGCTCGCTGTTGTTCAGCGTATGCCTTACTTTTTCGTTCACACTCTGCGACTCTTTTTCCGAGTCATCTCCCGTGAAGGATTTGTGCTGAAGTCAGCTGTCAGCTGACCAATGACGTCCAAAGAAGTTCTTATGTGTCGGCCATGTAGAAGAACGGCCGGGGAGAGGCCGGTGGTGCTGCGAGGGGTGGCTCTGTATACTCCCAAGTACTCAGTTAGTTTCCTTCACTGGACGCTGCTCCAGCAGAGCCAGTTGAATGAGTGACTTCAGTACACGATCAAATCTCAACGAGACCACTTGCCTGCGGGTTGTACACGCCAGAAAAGATGTGATTGAGTCCACGGTCTTCAAGGAAGGACTCAAATTCCCTTGATGTGAAGTCGACCGTGCACAGACACTATTTCAGTAGGTAACTCTCCCGTACGGAGTGTGCTAGAAGCAACTTTGTCACCGTGTGAGTGGTAACGTCAGTGCAAAAATCCACTTCTGGCCATTTTGAAAAATAATCAAGCTACTGAAATGGCAAATTGGTAGTCTCCAGGTGCACGCTGAAAAGGAGCAACAACGTCAATAGCTATCTTGTCCCAAGGTTTGTCAGGAAGAGGAATATGCTGAAGTGGTGTGGGTGAGATCTTGGCATTTTTTTCCGTGTGGTGACAAAAGAAACTGCGGATAGCTGTTTCATCATGTTTGCCTAACCCTGGCCATCATACTTCTCTCGTAGGCATTGTTTGGTTTTCACGATACGAGGGTGGGATTTGTGAGCCAGCTGGACAAAAGTCGCTGTGAGCTTGACAGGAACTACGATGCGCTTAGTACGGAAGTGCATGCCATCAAATGCTGTCAACTCCTTTCGGACTTCATAGTATGGAGTCAGCTTAGGTGCCCGATTCTTGCGGGACGGCCACGATGTCTGCACGTAACGGGAAACTTTTCGGAGAGTGTTATCCTCCACTGTCGCTTGTCTCAGTTCATCTTGATGTACAGACGTCACCAGAGACACTATTTCTTCAGACTCGCGTGGTTTCGTGGTGGGCGGTGACAACTTGTTTGAGTGCTGTGGAAGCATTTTGGGGCCTTGTGTCAACGTTTTACTTGGTTTGTATCAATGTTTGGCCATAGTAAGGCAGTGTAATTCTGTGCCCACAATCTAGAGACCAAAAGCTTGTACGGCATCAACAACCAGAAGTGATGTTCCACCTTGGGTAATATGGAAGGTCACTACAGCTGTTTCGATTTGTGCACAGTGAGGGCAGGAAACTGTCCACGAACAGGAATTTTTCAACGTGAAAAATCCAGTAATGTTGGTTGCGATTTCTTCAGCTCAACTTGGTCGCTGAATAGGTTCTGAAAGCTTTGTTCTCCCATTATTGAAACAGCTGAGCCAGTATCCACTAAAAATTTTATGATGCGCCGGGGTGACGCCAGAGAGACAGGTTGAACCCCGACATCAAAGTAGACACCCGTACGCTTAATTATCAGTGTGAACAGTAAGAATGTTCATGACACTCTCAGCGTCTTCCTCTGGAACAATTCAGCGGCCAGCCTCTTTCACGCCCGCGACGCAAACTTCGACAATACTGTGAAAAGTGACCTCGAGGTGGCCACACGTGAAGCAGGTTCAACCGCGGGCTACGGAGGTAGACAGTTGTCAGTTTTGTGCGCTGCAATTTCCACACGCGACTTTGTTTCCGGAGTACGGGATGACAGCCACTACATAGGGCACTACAGTAGTATTCTTTACAAGTTATGAAAAAGGAACCAAAGACATTGCTTGATTTGGACCCCGTCATTGCAGAAATCTGAAAGTATGTGGCCCCGCGGCATTACTTCACGTGTTTTTGATAAATTGATTTTAAAAATCCACATACACGCGATGTTTTATTATGCCTGCTACGCTGCTGGTTCGTTGTTCCCGTTTCTAATGAAGGTGGCATCAAAGGGGCGACTAAGGGTGTACTGATCTCAAATTGCCGTTATTTTATTGGCAGTGTTGGATTCTGGCTGAAGTGTCGTCAGCTGTTAAAGTTATTTTGGAATTGTGCAGTGCATTTCTGAGGAATGAACCCAGGAATTTTTCTTTCATTTATTTTTCTTCAGAGTTTGTAGAATGACCTTCGTGAGCAATAAAAATGTGCTTTTGAAATTGTGCTTCATAGTGATGGCTCGATTTTCATGATTACATTTTGGTGCTTGTGCAGTTTAACACTAGAGTATAAATTTTTCCAATGGAGTTTACATAGCGTACTCGCAAACAGTCAGGTGTCCAGCGTCCCCTTACAACGATAGAGCCATTATTCTACCAAGTGGGGCAATTTTTTTCAGAGACTTCCCATAAATCTAAAGTTTGTTAGATTCAACACCTCTTCCATACACTTGGAAGTTATTATTGTTCTAGCAACTATGACGAGTTGGAGGAGCTTGAGAGTGCTGCGTCAGTGATTTTCAAGCATACACAGTTGCATATGATTATGCAGCTGCGGTAAGAATAGAAAATGATGCGGCATATCAGAATAGGTCAGGACCTTAGCGCTTCATGTTGCTGCATTTCAAGAATATTCTGGCTGTACAGCTGCAGTAAGAATAGGAACCAGTTGCCCAGCAGGTTGCAATGGTTTGATGTCAGTCCTTCGAGGTGCTAATGTTCCTCCTTTGCAGAGGTTGGCTGTTGCTTCTCACGAAGGCTACGGCAAGAATTGCAGACTTATGTAGTACGCTGGAATGGATTCATGTGAGGCCCTCGGGCTGTAAAGCCGCTGCTTCTCAAGCATACCTTTTGTGTACAGCCATGAAGCTGCGGTGAGAGAACATGCCAGGCCTTGAGACTGTGAAGTTGGTGCTTCTCATGAACACAACAGTGTAATTTTTGTATAGGACCCACACCTCCACCATGACCTTTTGCCAGCTCTCCCAGTATGGCGTTTTCAATGTGCGTGCACAGCCTGGACAGCTTTCATGGTGCGGAAAACACTACTCGAACACTGCGCCATGAAATTATTTTCTTTATGTTGTACGACGACTTATGAAGATACGGCATCACTCTCACCTTGTTTTCATCGGGCCTCTGCACTGTTGTTTGCCTTTTAAACTTCATACGGAGGCAGTCTGCAACCGCCTTAAGCACTGGTGTCAGAAAAACCTCTGCAGAAACCCTATGAGTCTGGCGGTCAATGTGTTCCTGGATTACGTTGACACAACTTTTCTGCAGCGCACTGCAGAAACGTAATGTGGCTATGCCTCATCAGCGATGGCTCAGAGTACTGCAATCGCCTCATATGGGGGGAAGTACTGGGTTCGAATCTGCGCACCGCCGGGCACCTACTGGTTTCTTTAATGGGTACAGGTGTCCCTGGTCGAGTGCGGACCTTTGAAAGGATAACTCACGCCTGGAAAGCTGCCTTTACCCTTGCGAGGGCTTCCGACCTTGTAATCTGGTGGGGCCCCGGCCTTCTACAACACCGCATTGCCGAAGGGAGAAGAGTCTGGCGGCATGTCCTACCACAGGCGGTTACTGAGTAGCGTGTGCAGCGTAGCTGTGGAAGTCACCATGTGCATTCGTGTGCCTTGGTGGTGCCGGGCACCTATTGAGACAATAGGTACAAGCCTGTGCTCGGCCCTTGTTACCACTAGAAGATGCTCCTGGCGTGTGACTACACTTGAAAAGTTGACCCAGCTTGTACAGGAAATCACCTTTATGCAATGAGGTGGCTGGAAAGTGCACTTTTTTTGGTTTGTATCCCCACACGATTGATCAAATCAATATAAGAAAAAGGGACTGATAGCACACATCTTCACCTCAAAAATTGCAATGAATGGGACAAAAAGTCTACGCAAATTGTAGCGAAAACTGGGAAAGCGGCAATAAAGTACATAAGTAGTTTACTGAAACACTGGCACTGTCGCAGTTACTGAAATTTTAGAAATTGGAGCTGAGGCTGGTGGTAGATAGTGGCATTGGAGTTGTAGAGAATAAGTGGAAAAAGTTTTGTCAATGGCTCCTGCTGATTTTCGGTGCCACAGGTTCTTGGGAATTACATTCTCAGATGTAGGCTATAATTTATATTTTAAGCACCTGCAATGCAGCCTACTAGGGAATGGTGCTATGAGATGCCCCATACCCCCCACTGAATACCACAAAGTGACGTGACTCTGGTCTCTGAACCACTGTTAGATGGTACGGACAATAAACAAAAACCAGTTCGCGAATGACAGTCAACAGGTTGCAGTTTATATTTAACGCTCTCTTTATCTACTTTTGCTGCTAACCTTCCAATTTTGGCACATCTGCGTTCTTGGGAAATAGAAATTTGGAGAAATGTAAGCACGGCCCTGCCAAAAATGGGTCCCAACTCAGATGCTGCAGTATTATTCCTGCGATTATATCACCGTTGGTTAGCTGGCTGAGGAAAACAATCGTGCAATGTACTTTCCGTCCCTTGCATTTCAGAATACAATACCCAGAACTACAACTTTTTCGGAGGCTGTGTTTTGTTCGTGTACTTGACTAAAATTCGTTACTACAGGTGCAGGATGCGCTCTTTATCAAGCGTAGATAATGGTGACGGGGATTTCGAGAAAGCCCTTGCTCATATCGTTCCGTCCAGGCGGAACGCAAACAGCGTTCCCGGCTCACAACTCGCAGTGAAGGCAGTCTGTGTGCATTTTTACCATACCGCTACCGCTCACTGTTATTAGTAAATACCCTTAATAATTACATCGATAATTTACAGCTTCAGCGACGGGCCTCGGGCAAGCAACCGCACTGAAATGGTTCATGTGAAAAGCTTGGCATTACTGCCTGAAAAACAATGCGATCAAAACCATCACAACCATTGTCACTCGAGAATGTAAACACAAGCAGCGCGCCATCGCCTCCTGTACGATGATCGCGCTCGCCCGCTGTTTATTATTATTATTTTTTGACAACCTGCTGCTACCACTAGTAGGCGCTCGTGGTGCATCCGCCCCCACTTTCGTTATTGCGTGAAACGTTTCGATGCAAATGCTTACACGCGCAGCAATATTTTTACTTTTTATGATTATGCTTATTACTACTTAATGCATAGACGGCTTCTGCGTATTTGGTTTTTGTTTTTATTTCTGTGTGACGGCACCGGAAGGTTTTGCGGTACAGCGGTTTTGGAGACGGAAACACGCGTATGCTGGATGTATCACTAAAGGTCTAACAAGCGTCTCTTGAGTTGTTCGTCTGGCCACTCTAAAGTGGTAAAAACAGGGATTGCTGTCAATAGCCTGAACTCGTCTCTCACAAGGTCTTGCGTCCACACCATGGGTACTAGTTTTGCGCGTCAGATAGATATATTGAAAAAAGCTGGCTTCTCTAATCATACCCTTGTGTTTGCTGAAAAAAATGTTTTTACAAAGTTGAGGCAGCACGGAAGATCTCCAGTTGAAAAATAATCGCGCAAAGTGTGCTGTTGTACCCTATCTTCATGCAATGTCGCATAGAATAAAAAGACAGCAGGCAAGTTTGATGGTGAGGTGGTATGCTCGGCGAACAATAAATTAGAGACGCGTATACCCAGAATTGACAATAAGCTGCCCAGGAAAAGGGATTACCAAAGAAAGGGTTGTGGTGTTAAGCACAAATCACAGTTTGTTGAGTACCGATGTAATGTCGTGTATTCACTCCTTTGAAGTGCAAACGATAGTACATCGGGCAAACGGGACGATGCCTCAATGAGTGCTTGCGCGAACATTGGAACTCCCTCAAGGGCACGGCCACATCACATTTATCATCGCATTGTAAGAGTTACGGATGCTATCCCTTGTTTAATGCTACTACTGTTTTAATGACTCACAAAGATAGGAGAACAAGGTGGATGTCTTTTCTGTGCACATGTGAGACATACGTCAAGATTGTTATGATCACACACGATCTTATATACTTTTTCATGGTTTAATAAACATTTCAGTTGTTAGTCAGCCATCATGTTGTTGTCTTCTTCCTTCTGTCCTTGTTTTTTGCGCGCTGTTTCAAAACTATCATTCATTTTATAGCCCCGCAATTTACTAACAAAAAGGTCGTGAGGAACAACGTCGAATAATTTTTGGAAGGCAAAGAAAATACAGTCAACTACTTTACGCTTATCTATTGCTAGAGCCAAATTATGCGTGAAGTCTGCAAGTTGCGTTGAGCAAGGAAAACCTTGTCGAAATCGGTGTTGGCTATAGGATGCAGGATTATATGTTTAAACATATGTGTCGTCGTATTCCAATTGTAGCTGAGCTCACCTTCAAACACTCTAAAGAAATTAAAATTCTGGGTTCGTCATTGACAAATGTCTGTTGTTATCACAAATTTAAAATTACACTTGTTTTTAAAGAGGCAATTATAAAATCAGATGAAGAAGCAGATATTTTTTTTCTTTCTTTATTTATTTATTTATTTTATTTATTGGTCTTCACAAAAGTGGGAGGTGACCAGGGTAAAAGCCGTTCTGTGATGGCTTGAGGGTTCCTTGGCCACCCGCGGCAACGTCTGGCGGCGATCACAAGCAAACACACACAGCCGGCATGAACAATTTCACGAAATATTCAAGATTACGCGAGAGAAATTATCAAAAAAACACTTACACAGCTACAACTCCAACTGCAAGTACAATAAATACGGAAAAAAGTTTACAAATACAAGCACTAACAAGTTTACAATGCTTTAGTCTCAAAGCTTGACATAAATCAAACAAATCATAATATACTTCCAGGAGTTGCGCAAACAATACAGGCACATCTTGTTCAGGTTATAGAAGGGTGGAAGAGAAAGAAATATAAGAATTTAGGAAATGATGCAAAAACTATGTGGGAGTTCTGCGAAAATAATAAAAGACAAGACAGTTTTTTTAAAAATGCGATGACAGAAAGTAATAAAAGCACCTTCGTGTTAGGCAGTATATAAATCAGTTAAATAAACTTTGCTTAGCGATGTCAGCTCTATGCCTGGCTATCAAACTGATTCAGCAACGTGGCAGGTTATTTGCCAGCATTGGCATTGCATTCGTTCGTGCGAGATTTTGGAACCTTCCATTTCTCTGCTTTTCTAGTTTTGTGAGACAGTTCATTATTATGTAAATCAGCTATTTCAGTTATTAACGGATTATTCTTTTTAATGCTAATAGATAACTCTTTGGCTAGCCGATATTCGTAGATATCATGTGCTCTCATAATTTTTAACTTCCTAAATAGTTGTGCGGTAGGCTCGGTATATGGCTTGTTTCCAATTATTCTGACGACTCTTTCTGGATATTAGTAGTTTTGTTAGATTTGTTTCGGCAGTAGTACCCCAAACTAAATTACAGTAATTTATGTAGGAAGCAAATAAGGCGTTATAAACCAGAAGTTTAACGGTCTCAGGCAGAAGGTGTCTGTTGCGGTTCAAAATGCCAGCAATTGAGCTCAACCTTTTCAATGGATAATTTACTTGGTCATCCCAGTGCATGGTTGCCGTGAAATAAACACCTAGTATTGTAACCAAATTTACTACTTCTATTTTTGATGACCTGAATAAAATTTCAGACTTAAGCAACACCTCTTTTCCTTTAGAATGATAGACAATTGCTTTGGTTTTTGCGGGATTGATTTTTAATTGATTTTCGGTTGTCCAAATGTCAAGTTTTGACAATATGGTATTAGCTCTAGACACAATTTCATTGCTAGAAAATGCTGAAACAAATATTGTGGTGTCATCTGCATAGATACTAAATTTTTCCTCAGTTGAGATGTGTACAATGTCATTAATATAGAGAATAAGCAACAGTGGTCCTAGTTATACTTCCCCTGTGGGATCCCTGAAATTAGTTTTTTTTCCTGTCTGAATTGAAATCATTCATTGAAACGAACTGGTATCTGTGAGACAAATAGCTTTGCAACAATTCCAGAGGTAGCCCACGAATACCAAAGTGATGAAGTTTTTTGTAGAGTATTGAATGATTTATGTAATCAAATGCCTGAGTAAAATCGATATAAATTCCCATTGTTACCTGCTTCTGCTTCAATCTTCCGGAGTATATATTCTTTTTGGTCCAACAACGCCTAATTCCGTCGACCTATTCTTTGAAAACCGTACTGAGAGGGAGTTATGATATTATTCTTCTGGCAGAAATCGGTTATTCTTTTTTTAAAATTATCTTTTCTAACCCTTCGGGAATACAGGAAGGATTTATACAGGACGGTAATTTGAAACATTTTGCTATCTCCTTTTTTGTTACAAGGCAGTAACACGTGAGATTTGAGTATTAGAGGGTGGAAAACACCTGCAGGAAATGCTGATGATTAAAAATATGTGTTAATTGCAGGACTATTATATCAATAACATATTTAGCAGGCTTTATTTGTATTCCGTCCGCATCGATGCTATGGGAATTTTTCAGGTTCAAGAATGTAGAACACACTTCCATTTCGTCACTTGGTTGTAGGAACAATGTAGAGCAGTTCTCTGGGCCTAATGTTCTTTTGTAGGAGGTGGACACTGGTTTAAATCCCTGTATACAAAGCAATTATTGAATATATTTACCATAGATTCACCCGTATGCGTCTCTGTTTTTCGTGCAAAATTTCCTTTGGCTGTTCTTGCATCCTACCCCGCCCCCAAGAGCGAGTTGAGCTTCTTCCATAGAACATCGGATTGGTGTGAACAAGATGTAAACTGTCGTATATAGTAACGTTCCTTTGACTTTTTCATCTCCTTATTTAAAGCATTTCGGAAACTTCTGAAAACACGAAGGTCTGATTCCACGCGTGATAACATAAAATTCTATATAGGCGGTCTTTCTTATCGATTTTTTTCAGAATGTCATAAGTCATCCACGGTTTTCTACACCTCTTAGGTTTGGGCCTACTTTTTAATACAAATGTTTTTTTGTACACCCGGAGAAAAGAAAAAAGGAAATTATTATACACTGTGTTAACATCTGTAGCTTCGAAAACACTAGCAAACGAAGTATAGCTTAGTTCGAAACAGAAAGCATCTAACAATGACTGCGTCACCGGTTGAAAACTTGGGTAATCATCTTCACCCGACACACGAGGAAATGCTTTCCTAATATTGCAACAGATTGCCATATGATCGCTTAATGCGTGGGCCTAAACCACAGGTTGTGATGACAGAGGCATCAATTTTGTTATTAACAGGTCCTAACATTGTTTCCGAAGACAAGGTTACTCTAGTTGGTGAGGTAATGAAGTTCTTACAACCATTGCAAGACAATACATTTTCCAAGTACTGCGTTCTTGCATTCTTTTCGTTCATATTCATATTAAAATCGCCAGAAAGGACCACATGTAAAGTGATTTATCATTAGCATAGGCAAGAATGTTCATACCAGCGAAACTAAGAAAATGTGGCACAGACACCGTCAGGTGGACGAATAAATTCCGTCCAAACTGCACACAAACCACTTCGTAATCCACCGTACACAACAAAAGTTTGAGAGTAGTAATGCATGTAAAGTATGTGTAATCGAGATAGAGACTCCTCCACCCGGACTGGTAGACCTATACGCAGAAAATGTTTTCATGTTGACAGGCTCAAAACATCTATGTTTCGTCACACTGCCATGTTCTGTAAACATTACAATGTCAAAAAAATCCAAGTTAGAAAATAAACATTCTAAGTCGTCCACCTTGTTGCTTATAGACTGTGCATTTAAATGAAAGCAGCGTAGGTAGCTGTTTTTTTTTTGGTACCAAGTTATGTGACTAGCTCGTTCAAGGACACTTGCCCCAAGTGAACCATTTATTTTGGGTACGGAAGAACACAGAAGCAGCTGTTCAAGTACTCAGAGCATGCAGGTCGTCCTCTGAAAGTTATGACACTGGAGGGATCACCAGGCCTTTTTCGGACTGGAATCTTTCCGTTGGAGTGCCACGCAAAGGCATAGCCTGCGTCCTCCGTCCAGGCTTTAGCATAGTTCAGGTAGATTCTCGCATGGTTGGTCATATTCTCAGTAATGCTGATTTCTTCCAGACGTTCCCTCAAAACCTTCCTTTTCTCTAACCAGGTATCTCTCCATTCCTGCCTTGCGAATCTTATGATCAGTCCTCCCTCCTTTCCTGGTCGTGCGCTCAGCCGGTGTAGGGAAACAACGCCGGTATGAGTCAGCTCCTCCATATCAATTTTCTTTGCTACTTCATTAACTTTACTTAGCAGATTCTCATCCTTGCTTTCAGCAACATCATGGATTACTAAGTTAAGACGTCTTAGATGGGAGCCAGTTATTCAAGCTGTTTCCTGAGTTCTGCAATATAAAAAATACTTCACGTGATCGTAACATCAACTGTTTAGGCAATAACCGACACGAGTAAGTTTATAAAAACAATTGCATGTAATATGAAAATTTAAGACTTCAGTTCAGTTTCAGCAAGTCGCTTCTGTGAATGCGAATGAGCATCTACCTTAAGAGTGAGCATCTACCTTAAGCTGAAGCTGCACGTCGTATGTCATCACCAAACAAATTACTGTGCACAGCAGGCGCTTTGAGCAGCTTCTTATGGGAGAGGGTTTCCTTTATTTCTCTTTTTTCCTACACTTTTTCATTTGGAACTGCTACGGCTGTCTAAACCTTTATGTGTGTCAATGTATTCTACTCACACGTTAGTTCAGAACTGTGAGGTCAAATGCTCATTTTCACAATTTCTAGCTTGCGTCAAAAGCTGTTCCGCAAGTGTTATTTCATCATGTATGCTTTTATGTTTGGCCCAAAATTTTAGCGTTCCTTTTTGTTTGCATTTATGTCTGGTATGTTTTAATAACATTGCTGTAATCATTATTCTCTTTAATGGGTGCAACAAACTCGTTCGGATTGGTCACATGCTGTGTGTTCCTCTTGTGCTCATATCATTAGGTCTATGATGTTTTGATTGAAAGCTTTCTGAAGTCCTTACAAACATGATGTGTAGCAGATCCAGTTAGCAATGCCGTAAATCTTGTTTAAAAGGAGCTGCATTTAAACATTGTGAGTACTTATAAGTTCGTTAGTTTGAATTTTTAAAGCCAGTCCTTGTGACCATGCTAGCATCCTCAGCCTCAGTTTGCCTGCGTTCCAGTGCCATCTTTCTGTATGGAATTCTCTTCTCCCCTGCCTGGCTCGGCTTCACAAGGTTTAACTGTAATCCTTTAAGACGTACCCGATTTCTTTAGTGAGGCCTTCTGTATTAGCTAGCAACTTCAGGCCAAGAAAAAAAAACACTAGTTGAAATCCCGAAAGTGCATGAAAGCTGTCCACTGGAATCATTTTGACGATGTTCTGAGTATGTACTCTGGACAGACAACGGACTCCATTGCCATGGCTGATGATAAGACTTGACCCTAAGGATGCTGAAAATATCCAGACATGGACACCCTTAGTATGTATCCAGGTTTTTTCATAAACTGGGCAACAGTAGTAATAAAGAAATGGGAATGTCATTGCCTTTCGACCCAGTTTCCTCGGTGCGAAACCCGCACGTGCTGTAGTCTTTCCCTTTTGCCGCGTAATAGGAAATGGAATATTGAGGGAATTCTTGGTTTGAAACGGCGGGATTTCCCCTCATGGTACATGGCGCTTGCGCTATGAAATGAAGCCACCCCGTATCACTATGGCCATGTTCCGGTTACCAATTCAGAAAACCTTCTTTCGGTAGGCGCAAATACTGATCAGCTGATCACGAAATTTATGAACATTTGAAGACTGTGGCGACTTAAACTCATTTCCTTTAGTTATATTCGAGTGATACGAAAAATGACGTTTTTCCCACGCAGCAACCGCGCACGTTTTGGCCTTTTTTTCGAAGAAAGAAATTCCTCGGTAACCTAAATCTGATGACGTGAATTGAAGGCGTTGAGATTTTACTCCTTTGTAACGCTCCAATGTGTTTGCGTCTCTTCGATTTCATGTCTGTCTTTCGCCGCGAGTTACTCCGGCGGGCAGACGTGTTGCGACTGCGCCCGAGACTCACAGATCCCCTCTGCTTGCACCAGCTATTCATTTTGTCCCGTGCGCATTCTATGTGGTAGCTTCAGGCTGCGTGTTGGTCTTGTCTGCCGCGATTGCCGGATCTGCGGTGTCAGGAGGTACCCTTATTACGTGGGTACGAATTCCACACGAACCCAACGATGCATTTATTTGTTTCTCTTTACGGCGGTGGCCTTCCTGGTACCATTCTGTAGACAGACTTCGAGCGGGGACTGGGACCCTGTTGAGTTTCACCGAGCATAAACGGTTATTGCCTTTAAATAATGTGCATTGGACGAACTGCAAGGCCGTAACTAGTGAAAAGGGGTCCAATTCACCAAGAATAACAATTGAAGAGAAAATTCAATATGAACTGATTCGATTCCGGCTGCAGCTTTACGGTTCTCGGGCATTAAAATCATTGAACTAGTACTGTAGCCTAATACTACATGTGCAACGCGCACAAAAAAAACATTCACCTATTTTGAATTATTGTGTAGGTTGAAGTGTTACTTCCTAAGAAGCTGCATTTAAAGTTTTTAAATAAACGTGTGCGCATTTATAGAAAAGATTGCAGCGTAGTGGACAAATTTTGTTATATTTTTTATAATATACTACCATTTGTCAAAGCATCGCTTAGCCAAAAAAGCATGTTTATTTTATATTACAATAAACAAGTTTCAAAGTTATTGTTTGTGTGAACTGCAAATTTAAACAATGCAGATTTAAAATCTAATGCGGATTATTGGCGGCCTTATTACAGAAACAAATTATTTTGCACTTCTGCGCCCATAAACGACATGTTTGGTCATTGCAAAAGAGTGGTACAGTAAAATGTTGTTTTTCTGCCTTCAATTGCTTCTTAGCTGACAGAAAGCTGGAATCCGCAGTTCTGGTAAAGCACTTCGAACTCGCCTGATGCAATATATCTATAGAGCAATATTCCCCGCTCCGCTGTTTCGTATCTGCTTCCATAATTATCGGTAGTAGAGAGTTTTTGAAATCTTTGTTTATTTATTTCATGTAGCCTCCACCAAGTAGGATGATGAACCACAAAAAAAAATTCGGCTCAGTTATTGATGGTGCCTGCTAAAAAACTCCCACCTCCCCTCGCGGGAACCCCTGTGTAGATGCGACGCATAGGCGGAGCGCCGAAGGGACCGCGTTTTATAGCGCGCATAACGTTGAGGGGACTGCGTAAGCCGGTCCCAGTCGATGACGACGTTGGCGTACTTGTAAAGCGGCGTGGACTCTAGGTGTTTGAGCCAAGCGTGGACGTTGCTTCGCCGGAGAACGGCACACCGGTTATATGCGCAGCGCGCCCGAAGGAGAGGAAACCACGGAAGAGAGAGTACTGCACATGCGCCGGCCACAGCGCGTCTGCCGCGGCTATGACGCAACGTGCCGCGGCTATGACGCAACACAATCCAACACAATCCACTTTAATCCAATCCAATCCAATCCAAATCCAATCCAAGCCAAGCCAAGCCAAGCCAATCGAATCCAATCCAATCCAATGCCCCTCGCGAGAGAGAGTTCGCTATCGGAGAGGAGAGGGGGGTGAGCAGCGGAGAGCGCAGCTGGCGCGGCGGGGAGAATGGGGGAGGGGTGGACAACGCCGACAACGACGACGACGCCGGAGGGACAAGGCGAGTGAATCAGATGCTCTGCATCTAAAAAAGCACCCAAAAAATCACGGGGTAATTTCTCCAGAAAAAACTCTCTTGCAATGGGTTACGTGATACGCTAAGAGGACTGAGGGCTGTCGGTCTTTGGAGTATCTAGGACTTACGCTTTCTTTGATGAAAAAGGAATGAAGGAAGCAAACTTTATTAAGAAAGGATGGCCCGAAGCTGCAGGGGATGAAGGAGGGCAGGAAGGACGCTGTAGTAATGTCCAGCCATCGAGGCCCCACAGACGAAGCTCCAGAGTGCTGTCAAGGTATCCTTGACGCGCCAAGTGGGCCGAATCCAGTCTTCTTATGAGTCTTTGATTAAAATGAGAAATATCTTGGTTACAACAAAATTAATATTTGTCGAACTGGAGGCACTCTCTGTAAAGAGAGAGAGAGAGAAGCTCTTTATTGAAGAAGGAAATGTATACAGGTTGCCAACATGCGTAGGTCCGCATGCTACTCTGCAGGAAAGGGAATGTTGAAAAAATAGATTAGTAAAAAGAGGAGTAGTAGAGGAAAAGAGCAAAAAATGAGATAGCGTCATATATAGGGGCATTGAATGTATCGAGTACTATCCGCATTAGGAATACTAGAATGTCTCAGCGATGCAAATATCTTCAAAGTAGCCAAATAACACATCCAGGACTTTCCGTTGAGTGGGGAGAATGACATGGTCGAAGTATCAGGCTAAGCATAATTGGTCCAGGGCGAATACGTTCCATCTTCTGCTGTAGCCGGCTCCTTGCGTTAATGTAGGCGGAGCACTCTAGGAGGACAAGCTCGATGGTTTGAGGGGAAACCACAGTTGTCGCAATATGGGCTTGTACTCTGGCCTTCGCGATGTAAGTAGGGATTAGTGAACTCCGCATGGAGTCGCAGTCTTTGAAGCAACGTTTCTACCCGGTGAGGTAGTCGCTCTGGATGCCTCAATCTCATCAGCGGGTTACTCGAGAATAGAAAATCATGACGATGTTCCGGAAGGGGCCATAAGAGGTTTGTTTCTGCTACATCTAGTGCATTGGTCATACTTGAGGCACCCATTCTTGTGAAAAAAATCTTCCTTTTGTTTTTTTATTTCTAGGCCCCTGCGTGCAGCCTTATCTGCTCTCTGATTTCCTAGTGCACAACAGTGTCCGGGGAGCCACTGAAAGGTTACGCGATGTGCGGCAGCATACTTGAGATAGTGAAAATATTTTACTTCACGCTGGATGTGGTCATGGATGCTGAAGCATTTAGCACGTCGCAGGGTTTCAAGAGGGGGTTTCGAATCTATGAAAATGGTCCACTATGTCGCTGGCTGACGGAGTATGTACGGGATGAATTCTTCGATTCCATAAAGCTCAGCTAGCGTGGACGAAATCGCCCTCTCAAGAACGGTATAAACACTTATTGTTAGCTGACTGAATAAAACTGATGAACTGCGCGTAGATGGTGCTGATCTATCTCTAAAAATATGGGTCGTTGCTGAGTACAATCTGTGAATATACCCAAGTGTAATCTCAAGTAGGACATTTCAGGATATTCGTTTTTTTAGCCAATTCCAGCTATAGACTTTTTTATGGTAACCGCTGACAGAGTCCATGGCGGAAAATCCAGTGGTATGGTCTGCAGTGCCTGATTTGGAGCGGAAGCATTATTGTGTCGTCTAAAGGAGAAAGCGTCTTGATCCGCACTACGAGCCTGGAAATGGGTTGTGACGTGTCCCCTGTGCCTCAAGTGATTGCGTAGTGTGTCGTGAGCCGTAAACACATCTATGGGCAGGCAGCCAGCGTATGTAATAGTCCACAACGTGAGGAGTCTGCAGGAAGGCAAAGTAACGTCCTCAGGTCGTTGTTCCTTGCCTCTTCCAGCTGTTTTCTTCTAGTTGGGGAGAGTTGCTAGGGGACGGGAGGGCTGTTAGCACACGATACCATCAACATATGCCTTGAGCAGCAGCACCGCAGAGAGGACAACCACTACCCAAGTGACTGCCACAAAGATATCCAATATTTTAGATACGGCTGATATTCGCGTACGTAACGCTCTGACTTCTGGGGACCACGAGAGGTTTTTGTCTATTACTATGGGTTCGTACGTAACACAGAGGCCGGCCACGGAGGATTAGAGCATATCGGTCCATGCTCTAGCGGGTGAACGCCATTGCGACACTTTTTTCGGAGGAAAGATTAAGTACTCTCGGCGCCAGTTGGCGCGATTTTTGCAAGAGCCTTTTGCAGCTTCTGCGGCGTGATCCCACGCGATCTTGATGCAATCTAAACACAGGTATCATCCGCGTGGAGTGGAATTTGACGCCCTATGGGAGAATGCGCTGTACCTGAAGAAGCGTAAGATTAAGCAGCAACGAGCTTAGACTGCTCATAAAGGGACTCCTCTATATACATCGTAGCATGATGTTGGGCCTTCTGCTGTACACATGAAAAGTTTCCGCCCGTCAAAATAGTTCGAATTCATGCATATAATCTCCCTCCTAAGCCTAGTGCAATAAGAGGTGCTTGGATTGTATCGTAGTAAACAGGCAAAATGCCGCTTGATGTCTAAAAACACTGCATTTGAGATGTGCTGACAGTTTTTTTTTTATTCTAAAAATGATACGAGTGCAATTATATTGTCAATGGCCGTTCGATTCTTTCCAAAAACCTTTAATGTCAGGCTGGTAAAGTTTCTTGGTTTCGTCATACCAATTCATCCTTTTGAAGAATATTTTTTCCATTAATTGATTATATTGACTCCAGTACCCAAAAGGCGCAATCAAGAGTTGTGGGATAAATGCGAAATAGTCTCGTAAGTAATTCATCGTAACCAGAAGAGCGTTTCTTGACATCAAAAATGGCCGCATTAAGTTCTTGTATCGATAACAGGTGTATAACGCAGGTTAAGCAGGGGGGGGGGGTGAGTAGAATGAAACGATTTAAGTGTGGGTGCGTCCGTGCGGATGGGGTGGAGGGCTGCAGGATGCAATATTCTTCAGTTGCTTCTCTCTGAGACCTGCTCTGATGAAACCACAGAGCGCTAAATGAGTTTAGTGGCGAGGACCTTGTTACGCATGCCCTTACTATACGCCAGATGTGCGACAAAGGCTTGCGAACAACCAATTTTCCGCAAAAGTCGTGACATAGCGGCCTGCTTAACTTCCGTAAATGAGCCTCACATGTCTTTGCGCCCTCCGCGCTGCGAATGGTCATTGCCCCTCATATTCCTATTGACTTATGATGTTTGAATTATTTTTCAAAACATGTGATGATACCCGGACGCAGCGAGCCATGACACGAATTAGGTCCCCATCGCTAGTTGCTGGCTGTAATCCTATAACCCACGCTATCTTCATAGGAGTCCCGGTGAATGCACTTGACCTTCGCTCCTTCTCGGAGCGCATATTTGTCAAGGTAAGAAAGCAAAACTGGGTTGTGGTCGCTTCCCCTTGTTTCGAGGTCTGTGAACCAGGAAACTTATGGAGCAGAGCGGCTTGAGATAAAGTGTGCGTCGATGCAGCTGCTAACTTTCACGTTTTTTATGTACCGTAATTACCCGATTCTAACGCGCCCCCGATTCTAACGCGCACCCTATTTTCCTGGCAAAAAAAAAAAAAAAAAAAAACTTGATTGATTTGATTTGATTGATTGATTGTAGGGTTTAACGCGCCGACGCAACGTAGGCGATGAGGCGAGCCGTAGTGGAGGGCTCCGGATAAATTTTGACCACCTGGGGATCTTTAACGTGCGCCGAAATCTCGAACACACGGGCGTTTTTGCTTTTCGCCTCCATCAGAAAAGCGGCCGCCGCGGCTGGGAATCGAACCCGCGACCTCGTGCTCAGCAGCGCAACGCCTTAGCCCCTGAGCCACTGCGGCGGGTCAACAAAAAAAACAAAAAAAAAACTTGCACCTCCGATTGTAACGCGCACGGAACTTTGTGAGCAATAAAAACGAATGCGAGATAAACGGGCGATTTATTTCTCGAAGTAATCTCACCCATCTCCCTCCTCGTCGCTCTCCGCTGACCACAACATCTCGTCCTCGGTGCCGTCAAGCGCGTTCGCGATGCCACACTTCATAACGAACGTTCAACCATGATCGATGGGATCGTGGCCCACGCCTGGCACGCCCATCCTGCGAACTTCTCCAGAGGCGCACGCTTCAGCCTTCCACTCGTTTTGAACGCGTGAGAGCCGCTGCTGCCATTGCTGTTATCAGTGCGCAAGTGGAACGATTTGACGATTTGTGTGAACGCCGATAGAAAAGCCTGGGCGCCTATTGGCGGTGAGCGCGACCACGGGTGGCGCGGCGAAGGGCGTCTTCGTGACGTCGGCTTAGGGATTCTCGCATTTGTCGTCTGCTTCACCGGGCTCGCTCTACCTGCTGTTTCTTTGCGCTACGTTGACGTTTGATGGTCGACCGCACCTGCCTTTGCGTATGCGCAACTTTTTATCCTAATAAAAGACCTAAATCGCATACACTAGCTCAAGTCGTATTTACAGAAAGTTTTGACGACACCGCTTCGGAAGAAACATTCCGGCGTGGCCCCATTCCTGCGAAGCCGGTCCTGTGCGGATAGTTGGAGCCAGGCTTTAGCTTTGGTATTCAGAAATCTTTCGACAAAGGTAACATCAAGAGTCTAAAACCCGACAACGGCGAAATGCAAGACCAAAACAAATTCCCATGCCTTCGGGGCTGTCG
>JABSTR010002563.1:0-44307 GCA_013339765.2 Haemaphysalis longicornis
TCCAACTACGAATAGACGGAAAGAGATAAAAATCCAAAATTTTAATTTTTGAGAAACACACCAATGAAGGCGACGAATTACAAAAAAGTACCGTGTTCGTTAGTTTAACCGCAAAAAACGGTGTGTTGTATGCACGGAGCATAGGAATTAAAGCAGTCGGTGAGATCTTCCGCTTAAGAGAGTCAGGACATTGTTACCTGCACTGTGGTGGGCTGGAGATTAGAAATACTCTCATTATCCAAATGCTTGGGAAATGCTTGAAAACGCCATTGTAATGTGTTTAATGAAACAGTTGGCGAAAGCCGATTACTAAAAATGTTTATCTGCTATTGCGATTTTCTTTGTGTAAATGTTTAAAATACCGTTTTTCAACTGGACGGTAACTCCATTGTTGACAAGGAATATATGATGGCGAAGAGAACGCCTTCGTGAAGGAAAGGTTATATCTACATTTCGAGTTAAACAGAACGTGTCCTTCACCAACACCTTTCATGTTCACTTTTTTTTTCCGACGGCCTGTACCAACTTTCTCGTCAGTGGGGAAAGGTCGATTGAAAAACTACAGACTCCGCGACAAAGATGAAACATTGGCCGCAGAGGAGACGGTCATTTCACCTGTCGTAGCATTTGCCGGTAGTTGCGTCTCCATTTTGTATCCCCAGCTGGCTGAGAGATGTTTTCAATTTTATGTCGAAGTGGGCCTATCACCTGGCCATGGATTGTTTTATATTCAGTTCCTTGTGAGAGAGGATGCGTGTTACAGGCTTGCGATTACCGCAAATTTGCGAGGCGCGACTTGAGGGATGCTGACGGTAAATTCGAGTTTCGAATTTCAAACTGGTTTATGCTACAGTGTGCGCTGCGGTAAACTCTTTCCCTCTCTTAACGTAGTTTGCATGTCGCCTTTGCGCGATAGAGGTAATATTGACCCGCGACGCTACGGTAAATTTACAAGGTGCCCTCGCCCACCATCAATGACGCTGCCCACATGGTGGAAGCAGAGGGGGCGCAGCTTTGGGAAGTTCTGTAATGGCTGCTACGTAAATAATGTAAACAGATCGCTTCACCCCATCTCATCGTTTGTGTCATCTCTGTCCTGCCGCACGTAACATTTAGTGATGTGTGCGGGTTTATAATCGTTATCCTGACCTCTGCTTCGCTCCGTCTCAGCCTGGACGGGACCGTCGCTGCTACGTGGCCCATGTGGGCAGCCGCAGCAGCCCCGCGACAGCAGATCAACCACGTCGACCGCCCCGCGACCTTGGCTAGTGAGACGCCGATGAAGACCTGGCGGGACCAGCGCTGGCGATACGGACCGTCGATGTCCCTAAGCCCCCTAGTTCAACGTGGCTGTGACAATTTACGACGCTTCGTCACACTGAATACATCCGTGTTGCAGGGCCAGACATCGCCAAGCTCGTCATAGTCATCCGTGGCGGCAAGCGATGTAAATAAACGTAAAATACACTGCTTCACCTCACTCATCGTTCGTATCATCTCTGTCCTGCCGCCACGTAACATTATGTATAAAGGAAACGGGGGGGGCGAACGGCGGAGTTGCCAAGCCGCTGTGATGCTTCGCAACGTTTTAATTCGGGGTCTTGCCAAGCAATGTAGTGATTTTCAGGTGAACACCTTAAATACCGTTTGTACGCTTTCTTTGCTGCGGCGGCTGTAAAACGGGATTGCTTGTCGTCATTTCACAAAGCTGATGTTGAGAAAGGCGCCCTTTTTACTTCGTTCCTCAGTATGAATGCGAATTTGAGGAAGGAAGGCACATTAGTTCTCCACAGATAGTTGCACCCAACTTGCTGCTGCATACGTTTCTGCACGTTGTTCCAGTGAGTCTCAGTTGAATGTCTAGAAGTACGCATTTTTTTCCCGACATATTCAAACACTCTTGGTGTTGTCTTGAGAAGGTAGCTGTTATTGTGTTTTTGTAGACTTTCCTGTCGGGGGTACCGCCACGAATGTGGTTATATGGTTAACTCACACGCTGCATAGTGGTTAAACAGCAGTGGTATCCCATGAGATGTCACCATACCTACTGGTGTTCTGTTTCTCGTGTGAACGTGAAGTGGTTCTCAGACTTTATCACATTAGATTGTACTGTACCGTCCGGACGGGCAGCAAAGACTGTACGGCAAAGGAGTCGAAGCGACGAGCACGACAGTTTTATTACACAAGAAAACCAAATCTTACCTAAACGATTTTGACTTTTATATTGCACAGTTTGTTATGACACACTACAGAAAACACCTCACGACACAGAAGTACTGATAAAGTCGTAATATATCGCCGCTGAATGTGGCTACTAATCTGCTGTTAATGTTGTGGTGATGATTTGCCATCCCATTGGTCAACTGAAATATTAAAAAAATTGGAGAAAAATACACTTCGACGCCAGTGAACTTATGTTTAAAAATCAGGTCAAAGAAGTGCTTACTTATGCAAAACGCTTGCAATACTGATATATAAATAAGGATTGGCACTGTATGTCTACATGTTTACCCTAAAGGTAGATATTAAAAACCAATTACGAACAAAAATATATTCATACGTATTTGTATCATAGTAGTGTAACTGATGAAACTTCATACGTACGAATTACTGCGTTTATGTGTACACTGTGATCCTTCTATGAATTTTAGACCTATGCTTGGTATAATACATAGGAAATGTAGTAATGACTTTGCTTTGTGCTATTTCTCTATTACAATTGTGCTATTATGCTTATAATTTGTGAACAGACGTGTTATTATGTACGCATTAAATCGGGTGGCTGAGGCCCCGGTCAGGCCACGACCACTATTACTCTCAGACTCTTCTTGGGATTGCCAAAAAATAAAATCAAATACTCAAATAGTCAAAATACTCAAATGTTTGTTGAGTGTTGTTGAGCTTGCAGTGAAGCGTTGCCGATGGTGTCCTGTTTCTTTATTTGGGCTAGTGTCTCCTACGTGGTTGACCGCTGTAGCTGTCGTAAGCCGTAGGAAGCAGTGCCTGGATATTGAATCATCGGGCCGGGTGCCATAAAAACGTGGTTCCAAGTGCGACGGCGCTAAACAAAGGCACTGGACTGTTGCTGCTGATACTGCCGATGTGTATATTATCTGTCTTACACCGAGGCACGGCCTTTATGTCCTTACTCGCCCGCGGTTTATTCGTGGATTAGATGGGCCTTAGGTGTCTCGACTTGCTGGTTCTTCAGGTCTTGGAATTTCGCTCCCCAACTTTGATGATGATGATTGGTGTTTCATGGCGCAAGGCCAAAGAGGGCAAAGAGCGCCAGAAAAGAAGTTATATAATGAAGCGAGGTGATTACCACAAAAAGGTAGGTATAAAAACATGTAAATCGGACATAGTAAAATCAATAAAGGTAATGGTGATGGCTGGTGTATAGGGCCAGATTTGATTATGCGTGATATGAGATAAGGTTTAAAAACTTAACATCTGACAAATAATCAAACACACGTTTCATAGAAACACTGGCATCGTCACCTAGAAACAGCGATGGATGTAGTGGGATATGTGTCTGTAGAGTTCTCTGAAGTGTTTGTGTCGTGTTGTGTGAAGTGCCTTGCATGTTATTAGTATGTGGACTACGGATAGGCCCTCCCCGCACCTGCTACACAGTGGTCAAGGAGATCCCGTGAGCAGATGGGAATGTGTTGCATGCGTGTGGCCTATCCGTAATCGAGCCAGGGTAACTTCGTTGTGTCTGTTGTGACTATCAGTGGTGTATGCTCCCAAGAGTGGCTTTATAATGTGTAGTTTGTTGTCAGTCTGTTGATTCCAGTGTGCTTGCCATGTTGTGCGAAGGGGTTGTCGGATGTGTGATTTGAGGTCGGTGTAGGGTATTGTTGTTATGTCAACTGTAGTTGTAAGGGCAGCAGCGGCCGCCATTCGGTCTGCGGTCTCATTACCTGGAATTCCAGAGTGCCCTGGCACCCAGCACACGGTCACCTCAAGGTTTAACGCATGCACAGACATAAGAGTACTAATGAGAGCATTGGCCACATGGTTTTTAGACTTCTGTGAGGATAATGTACGCACAACACTTAAAGAATCAGTATAAATTACACATTTCGGAATTCGACTTAGAACAATATGTTGAACTACAAGAAGTATGCCATAGGCCTCTGCCGTAAAGATACTTGTATTTCTATTCATAGTTCTACACACATTAAAGATGCCACCATGCGCAGCACAGGAAACAGTTGTGGCAGTTTTTGAAGCATCCGTGTAAAATTCAGCACACTTATATTTGTGCTGCAGGGACAAGAAATGTTGCACGATCGCGCTTCTAGGCACTCTGTTTTTCTCGACACTTATAAAAGATACATCACATGATATCGGGCGAATATGCCACGGTACTAGAAGTTCAGTAGCGGAGGTTTTGATGGTGTCTGAGAACATGACATCAAGTTGCGACGCTTCTTCTCTTACTCTGAAAGCGAAGGGAGCAGAGACTGATGGATTAGTAAGAAGTTGAGATATGGATCTATTATAAAAAACTGATGTAAAATGATGGTGAGGCATAGATGAGATTTCAAAGCATAAAGCAGGTCTGTGTATGCTCGCTGACGTTCTAGGTTCCATTTGTTGCACTCTACATACAGACTTTCGACTGGACTAGTCCGAAAGGCACCACACGACAAGCGGAGCCCTAGATGAAGCACAGGGTCCAGCATTCTGAGGGATGTTTTAGTGGCTGACCCATAGACAACGCTACCATAGTCCAGTCGTGAGCCTATCAAGCTGGAAAAACACGTAAAAGAAGCTGTTTGTCAGCACCAAAGAAATGTGCGACAGAACCTTCAGGATAGTCATTGTTTTTAAGCATTTATGTTTTAGTTTTTTATGTGTGGGATAAATGTCAGCTTTTCGTCAAAGATTATACCTAAAAACTTGTGTTCTTTCTTGACAGGAATCGAGACACCATTGAGATGAATGTCTGGATCCGGCCGGATGCCACGCCTCTTGGAAAACAAGACACAAGTGCCCTTCCCTGGATTAAATTTAAAACCATTGCTGTCTGCCCAACCAGCTAGCTTTTAACACCAAGCTGGACTTGGCGCTCGCAGACAGACAGGTTACAAGACTTAAAGGATAATTGTACGTCGTCTACATAAATTGAGCAGGAAATCGACGGTGGCAATGCCTTCCTGAGGGAATTCATTTTTACAATAAAAAGGGTGCAACTTAAAACTCCACCTTGTGGCACTCCATTTTCCTGCACATGTACCCTAGAGAGTGCAGTTCCAAGTCGCACGCGAAACGTCCTTTCGGACATGTAACTAGAAAGCGTGTTCATCATGTTACCCGTTATGCCAAAGGACTTCAGGTTGATGAGGATACCATACCTCCAAGCAGTATCATACGCCTTTTCTAGATCAAAGAATACTCTCATCCAGTACTGCTTATGGAGGAAAGCATCTTTTATATACGCCTCTAATGCAACGAGTTGATCGTTGGTAGATCGCCCCGCCCTGAAGCCTGCCTGGCAGCTCTCGAGTAGACCGTTTGTACTCTAAGAAGTACACGAGTCTCCCGTTTATCATCTTCTCGAAGAGCTTACACAGGCAGCTTGTCAGGGCAATGGGACGATAACTGGCAGGAGAGGAAGGGTTCTTCCCTTCCTTTGGGACAGCTACTACTATGGCCTCCCTCCAAGAGCGTGGAATGTGCCCCGAAAGCCATATTTTGTTGTATAGGTGTAGGAGTGTTTCAAGGGTGTCTGAGTGTAAGAATTGTATCATTGTGTAAGTAATCTTATCTGCACCTGGAGCTGAAGGTTTACATGTGGTCAAAGCAGCCTTCAGCTCATAAATTGAAAAAGGAGAATAGTAAGAAGTGTGCGACTTATTGATATCACGCAGTGACTTCTTCTCCGCAGATGTTTTGTGTTTCATGAAAGTGTTTGTGTAGTGTGCTGAACTGGACACGTGTTCGAAGTGTTGTGCAAGCGTGTTAGCCTGGTCTTCCAGTGTGTCCCCTGTTGTACTAACCAGGGGCAGGCTGTGTGTCTGTTGTCCTTTTAGTTTGCGTATTCGTGTCCAGACTTTGTGAGTGTCGGTGTATGAGTTGATGGAAGTGAGGAAGGCGCGCCAACTCTCCCTTTTCGCCTCACGACGCACACGCTTCCCAAGAGCTTTTGCCCGTTTAAAGGAAATAAGATTATCTGACGTGGGCTACCGGCGAAGGACACCCCACGCCTTGTTCTGGGCCTCTCGCGCCCGCCTACAGTCCTCGTTCCACCAGGGCCTCCTTGGGTTGCGGGACGCACTGGAGGCCTGGGGAATGGACTTTTCGGCAGCGTCGAGTATGTGCGCCGTGATGAGTTGGGCTGCTTCCTCAATGTGTAGGTGTTTTATGGTTGTGCTGTGTAGTTTAGATGTTCCTGTGAATGTACTCCAGTTTGCTTTTGATTCAATTAAACCTGTTATGGGAAGATGGACTGCATGGGCCTTTACCTATGTATGTTAGGGAAGTGGGGAAGTGGTCACTACCATATGGGTCCGTGCCCACGCCCCACTCAAGACATGGAAAGAGAATTGCAGAACCAATAGCCAAGTCAAGATGTGAGTATGTATTGTGTCCTAAGGTATGGTATCTAGGCTGTTTTTTGTTGAAAAGGCATGCTCCTGAAGATGTAAGAAATTTCTCTATCAGGCGACCTCGGGCATCCGTTCTGGAGGAGCCCCAAAGAGAGTTGTGCGCATTAAGGTCGCCTGTTAGGATGTATGTTTCGGGCAGCTGGTCGACCAGTGCCTCGAAGTCAGAGCTCGAAAGTGTTGATCAGGAGGAATGTATATAGAGCACACCGTTATCAATCTATTGAATATTATTGTGCGAATTGCTACAGCCTCAAGGAAAGTGTTCAAAGTGACAGGGTGGCATTCTAAGGATTTCCGGGCGATTATGGCCACACCCCCAGAAGAGTGTGTGCAGCCAACCCTGTCCTTTCTGAATAGCATGTACCTACTTAAGAAATTTGTCTGTTTCGAATTGAGGTGTGTCTCTTGGAGACACATGAGACTTGGCTTATTGGCATGCAGGATATCATACACATCATCGAAGATTTTTAAGGAGGCCTCTGCAGTTCCATTGAATGATGTTTTCTGTTTCTATTATTTACGTTTAAGAATGAACGGAGTGTGTGTGTGTGTGTTCATGTGTCGTCTTTCGGGCTGTTACTCTGGGATTAGGCTTTTTAGGCCTGTCTGTAGGCTTGGAAGTCGGTGGCCGCTCATTGCGCTGCGTTGCAGGCAGGAACGGCCCGACATCCATCTCGTCGTCGGATGTCCGAGGGGTGCCCGACGGACCGGGCCCCCCGGACTTGGCCCCCCCCTCGGGAGCCCTTCGTTTGAGCCGCCACCGCCGAGGGCGTCTGGGGCACCAGAGGTGGCACGGGCGGTGCGGTGGCGGTGGGTGCCGGTGCGGGGCCCGTGGTGTCCATCACCTCGGTACCCTCCAACGCACTGGAGGACGGGGAGACAGAGGTGGGAGCGGCACCTACGACAGAAGTGGTTTGCACCACAACCGCTGCTGCCTCAGCAAGCGGCGTGACGCCGGGTTGGGCTGCGTGAGGCAACCCAGCGGAAGGCGGAAGCGGGACCAGGTCAGACTCACTGAACGGGGTCCCTGTGGACACCAGACGCCGCTCCGCCCCCGGCGAGCTGCGTCGGCGTACCTCCCCAAAGGGAAAGAGGCGAACCTCTTTCTCGCCTCTGGAAAGGTGATGTTCTCAGTGACCTTAAGCTTTATAATCTTTTTTTCAAGTTGGAATTTTTCGCACTTGCGGGAGTATGCCTCATCCGGCCCCCCGCAGTTTACACAAGTGAGAGTTTCAGGATGGGCAGTTCTCGCTCGGGTGATCGTGCGCAGCGCATTTTGCACACGTCGTTCGGCCACGGCAAGAGTTCGTACCATGCCCGAACCGCTGGCACTTAAAACAGCGCCGCGGGTTAGGGATGTAGGGACGTATCGGGCACCGGATAAAACCTGCATTTATGTGTTGTGGGAGAACTGCGCGGTCAAAGGTCAAGATAATGTGCTTGGTGGGAATCTCCCTGTCGTCTCTGCGGATAGTTATGCGTCTTACGGCAGTGACGCCCTGATCCTTCAAGCCGGCAAGGATATCCGCATCTGTTTCGTTCAGGAGGTCTGTCTCGGATATCACACCCTGCGAGCTGTTGAGGGACCGATGGGGTGTGACTTTGATGTCGAGATCAGCCAGTCTAGTCTGAGCTAGAAGCTTTGCAGACTGCTGCTTGTCATTTATTTCAATTAAGAGTTCACCAGACCTTTGTTTTTTGCACCTATACGATTTTCCTACTATGGCTTCAAGATACTTGGCGATCAAGAAGACTGACTGAGATGCAAGAGGGTGGGTTGGGTTGAGGGATTCCATGACAAGAAATCGAGAAAAATGATCCGGTTCAGGAAAGGTTAACGACGGCAATGGAGGAAAGGATACTTCGGTGCGGCCCCTTTTCCGGGACCGATCACAGTTGGGGGGTTTTTTAGACAATACCATAAAGCATAGTATAAAAGCAGGAAGACGGGGGTACTTTCTCCTTTGACCTTACCCTGGTAGTCAAAGCGGTCCCGGAGCTCCCTGCCTGGTAGACAGGCAGGGAGCCCATCGGCCGGAGCTTGACCAAGGCTCCGACGGCCACCGTTCGAGGTTTCTACCCTTCACCTTAAAAACACATCACCACGGTAGGTCACAGCTTATGTTGGGGGGCTTGGGGTCCACGGTATCGCCAGTACCGTCACCAAGATTACTCAAGGTGCCCCGTGCGGGGCTCCCGAACTTTCGCTTTTTGTATGATGCACAGCCAATCCAGCAATTTTTGCTTTCTGGCTTATAAACTCTCCGCGTCTCGTCGTGGCAGTTAGGGATCACGATTATTTGCATTTGTTTGCGCATACTTTCCCTTTTTGAGAATTCCGTAAAGTTCAATGTTAGGCAATGCCTGATTGATTCTTTTCCTTAGCACAAGTTCTACTCGCGCGCTCCTCCAAAGAACGCCTCATTACGTTCTACGACATCCTGGAGCCCTACGGATTCTCTTGTCGTACTTTCTCCCACGCCCATTCCTCCCTCACGACTGAGGAAACCCGCTATTGGCGACCCTTGCAAACAAACTCCTTCTCATGCAGAGCTCGTCTACACAACATCCACCACTCGTCATTCCCGCCTCCCAACTGTCCCAAATGCGGCCAACGTGCCACCTTGCAACATTCCATGTGGGCTTGCGCGTTACGACACTTACCATCCAATCTTCAGCAGCGAGCTATAGAGATTGGCGTTGGGTAACTCTAGCTAAGAGATTCAGGTGGCCCTGCTACGCAGAGCTACCAAAGTCGTCACGGCTGGCCTCCGCACAGCCGCCACCCACCCTCAGTAACCGTAGCTCAAATAAAAGTTTTCTCTCTCTCTCTTTCTCTCTCTCTCTCTCTCTCTCTGAGCCATCTGGTGGTAATGCGAAGCGGCGGCCTCTCTCAGTGTTTACACATACTTGGGAAACCAGCCACCATAAAAAGAGTGGAAACGCGCCACCATAGTACCAATCATGTATCCTGCCAAGGTACCCACGCCTATGGAATCGTATCGGCCAGTTGTTCCTCTCGGCTTCATTGGTAATCTCATAGAGGAAATGTTACTTCAGTGCTGTAGCTGTGATCACACTTAGAGAGGCATGCATCCGTCGGAGACATCAGACTTCCTCAATGGCGACACCAGCATCGATAATGGCATTTCTCTTTATCTACGTCCCTCGTCTTTACCCAGGAAATAAATTAGGTTTTCTTTTATATTACTGTACCTAGCATTGAACCGGGGTGTGTTGATGGCACCTATGGTATTGGCTCCCACTGTTGCTGCCTTGTGTAAAGACTTTGAGTAATATAAATCTACTTTTGAGGCAAAGCTTTCCACATTGACAAGTTCGCTGGAATGTGTAAAATGTGCTGTTTTGAAATGTAAACCATAGGAAGTCCAGCAACTTCAAAATGACATAGAAGAGCTTAAGAAGGCTCTTGAGTTCATAAATAAAGAGTTTTAAGCTTTCAAACTCAAAACGCTACCCTTGTTGCTACCAACAAAAAGCTTGTTGAAAGCAACGATGTTCTTGCACGCACATTAGGCGCGCTTGAGCAGTACTCCAGAGCAAGCAATCTCGGAATAACGCTGTTTGCCTTGACGCAGGGGGAAGAATGCTTAGAGATTGTCAAGCAACTCGGCGATGCCATTGGGTGCACGGTACAGACCGACGACATCAATACGGTGCACCAGGTTCCAACACACAATGCTAGCCAGAAGAACATAATTGTGATGTTCTGCTGACGCGACAAACGCACAGAATTCCTCTCTAACGCTCGAAAGTCTTGTCCCACAACTGATTGCCTTGGTGTTCTTGGTGAATCGTCCCAGCAGACCACAGCTAATACGGAAGGTCAAGATGACTCAAAAACAGTCAGTGACAAAGAGAAAAAGTCAGAAGTGCAACCCATCTATGTGAATGAGCATGGACCCCCGAAAACAAAATTTGAGCATTTGACCCCCGAAAGAAACAGCACAAATAGATGTTCTTCTGGACCGAACATTTTTTTATCAAAGCCAGGAAGACTCTCGACAGCCGTGTGCACCGTATCACCTGCGATCAGGATCTTCGAGTTTTCGGGTAAAAATAAGATGAGCTAACAGGCTTTCCTTTCGTTCATTCCATGGCTTACGTTTCAATGAGTGACATCAACACCACATTGAACAATCGCTGTTGCTTTTCCAGATTTCACTTTGACGCCCGAAGCCTGCACAGGAACTACGGCAACATTTCAACTTTCCGCCACTCCTTTGATCAGCCATTTTTCGTTATTTGCTTCTCAGAAACTTGGCTTTCTGTCCATGGTAAAGATATGTTTTATTTCAGGCTACAAAAGTGAATACGGTCATCGCGACGGTTGCGCGTACAGAGGCGTTTTTAATGGCATTACGTTTTTAATGGCACGACATAAAGAGCGTTTTGATATAAATATAAATGTTCCTTCTTGTGAACCTGTATGGGTGGAATTTGAAGCATCATCTTCAAAGGATATAGATTCCGATGTCATCTTCGCAGCTATATATCAATCTCAATCCTCTAATCCTGCAATTTTTAAGCATGCTCTCGTACATACTTCATCTACTATCTTGTGAAAAAAAACGTCTTCATATTCGCTGACATTAACATTACTCTTCTCGATGATTCAATTCGCGATATCCTGGAATACATCACCTGCGTGTACAGCTATGGGTTTCAGAGTCTTCATTAACGTTCCTACCTGATGTCCTATTCATAGCACTCAATCCTTGATTGACCACATCCTGACAAATTTCAGTTGCATCTCTGAAGCAGGCATAATTGAAACTGAAATTACTTATCATTACCCGGTCATTATGACAGCACACTTGTCCGTTCCAGCTATCTTCAAGCCATGCTTTAAAACTATTTTTGATTCGGATCATCGCATATGGATTATATCATATACTGAATTGTCTGGGATTCTCTATACCCCAGATCCTGAAATTTACCTTCAAATGCTTTGTGAAACAAATACATCAGCTATTGACCCGCGCACTAGTGTTCAAACGTCCAATTCACGTTACCACGCCCCTCGTTGTCCTTGGCTGTCGAATGGCTTGTTATGTTTTTCCGAAAAAAAGACAACCTGTATAAAAAACTAAGCGCCAACCCTTTAACACGCGCCTCAAAACCAGGTATGCACTATATTGCAATATATTATCCGTATTGCTAAAAAAGCCAAGCGAAGCTTCTATGAAAACCAAATTCGGGACAGCGGAAGCAATACAAAAAGAAAATGGCAGTTGATACGCGAATTCCTTAACAGACCACATGAACGTGACTCGGTCCCGTTCATTACAGCGAACGACTCGCTCGTCACAACACCGCGGGATATCGCGAAGGGTTTCAAGCAACATTTTTCCACAGAATCGTATGACCCTTCTTCTTTGGTGTATACGCCCAAATTTAGATCGCCAGCCACAAATATTCTTTCTTATTCCTACCAACCCTGCGGAAATTGAAGCCGTCATTTCAGGGCTAAAAGCGACTGGTCCTGGCTTAGATAGAATTCAGGGGAATCACATCAAATTGATTTGTCTATTCATTCTCCAATCTTAAGTTCTGTTTTCAATGTTCTCAGTAAACCCAGTGTGTTCTCAAGTGTATTTAAATTGGTAAAATTGTTCCGGTCTTCAAAAAAAGAGATCCAAATCAAATAGAAAATTATCGACCTATGTCGGTCCTTGCATGTCTTGACGAAGTGTTTAAAAAGAGACTGTCTAAATACTATAAAAAGTTTAATATACTTATAAGTTAATTTAAATATAAAAGTTTCATTCAACTTCGACCTGGCCTTTCAACAGATAAAGCTTTGGCATGTTTTGTCGATAGCATTAAATTATTTATTGACAAAGGAAATTACGCTGGCTCAGTATTCGTTGACTTATCTAAAGCATTCGACAGCATTGATCACGATATCATCTTCACTAAACTTCAGTTATACGGAATAGCTGGACCGCCACTTCAACTGTTGAAAAGCTTCTTGTCTGATAGGCAGCAAATTTTTTGCGTCAACAGCACTTTTTCTTCCTCTGCTTTTAACAGAAAAGGCGTCCCCCAATGCACTGTTAAAGATCCGCTTTATTTCTTACTTACGTAAATAATTTACCGCAGTGCCTCACGAGCTCGAAATGCATTCTATACGCTGACGATACCACCATCTTTTGAGAAAATCCTGATGCAGAGATATTAATTCCTGATTTCCAAAATGACTTATCTTCCATTGAAAATTGTTGTTCTAATAACAAACTATGTATTAATTCCTCCAAATCGTCCCTAATGTTATTTCACTCCCAGAATAAAAAGTTGCAAATAAATCCTAGTCTCCATATATGTCACAATCCCATTCTACTGCGGAACCAAACACCCTTTTTAGGTGTTAATGTTGACACTTGCCGAAGATTCCAAAGCCTTATCTCCTCCATTTGCAAAAGGATATCATTTGGCATTCGAGCGCTTCTTAAAGCTAGACTGTACTTCAGTACTAAAACTCTGTTGGATTTATATTATGCATTTATTCATAGCCAATTCAACTACGCATCACATCGGGGGTCGATCGTATAATAATCACCTTTCACAATAACAAAACCACCCAAAAAAAGCAATGCATATATAGCGCTTTCCCCAAAAATGTCACCATTTCTTTCTATCTTTAGTCTACTTAATTTATTACCTTTGCAAAAGGTGTATTTCTATGGCGTTGGAGTTCTGTTTTTTGAAGTGCTGCATAGCCTCCCAGATCTTGACATTTTCCCTCGCCACATGTTAACCAACCCTAATTGCACTAGATTTTCCTCCCGTCAGAACTTGTTATTGCCCAAGTAAGAACCTATTATGGCAAGTTTGGTCTACTCATTTCTGCTGTTTCTTTTTGGAACGACGCACCACTGGAAATAAAGATAGTTATCTCACTTCAACCCTCTGAAAAAAAACAATGAAAATATTCTTAGCTACTCACCTGTCTATCCTAGAAACTATTTTTCTTGTGCGACATCTTTCCCTGCTTGTTCTGTTGTCAATTGATTACAATTGTCCTGTTTTTTCCACAATGCGTTGTATTTTCTTTATTATCCCATTCTTGCACAATGTTTTATAAGATTTGTATAACGTATGCAATACATACTGGTTGTATTGTGCTCACAACTTGTTATTTCAAAACATCTAGCATAGAAGGTCCCGCCTGCGGTATGGAAACCTTTGGACCTCCTCTTGTACATTCCCCCAATGTTATTACACTTGTACTTTTTGAATAAATTTCAATTTATTTGAACTAGGTTAACTGGCAAAAAGCTCCAAGGGAAATAGTCATCGCCGTATTTATTGACATAAGGTGGGAGCATGACTGTGCTTCATGGAGATTTCTGCAGAGCAATGATGGATGAAGGTATGGCGGGGGCATGTACGATTGGATCTGTGAATAAGGCACCGCCAGAAGCACCTACATGCGCGATAGCAGACGTTGATACATAATCGTACAACAAAAGCCGCCTGTCCCGTAGAGCGGTGTTCTGAGGTCCACTCTTTTTACCATTTTTAAAGCCCGGTCTTGAGAGATGTCTGCCTCAATCGGAGAAAACCTCTATGTACGCCGAGGGAATTTGCGAATGGTGCTCCGGCCACACATAACGTGTTATTGGAGCGAGGCTAAGTGGTCTCCATAACTTTGTTGCGATAGCTTTCGCGCAACGTGTACTTGAGATATCACCCGCTAAGTGTCGTGTAGTAGTCTTCCCTAAACGGCATCTACTCAAGTAACATTCACGGGTGCTGGCGTACCAATACCATACCCCGATCACAACAAGCTCCTCTCTGTAACCTTCGAACGCTTGCTGACCTGGACATCACACGTACGCAGTTTCAAAGAGATGCTCACATAATTTGCATGCATTATTGGCATGCTGTCGAACAGCGATTGGGGATGCCACGTCAGCTATTTTTTAAGTCTAAATGACGGTCAATGGAAGTCCCCCCCCCTCCCGCACGGGGCACAGTGAGGTGACGGTATTGGTGACAACGCGGACCTCGAGCCACCGTACTCATGGTCGAACGGACCGTGGTAATGAGTTTTCAAGTTGAAGGGTAGAAACCTCAAACGATGGACGTCGGAGCCCCGGTCAAGCTCTAGTGGAAGGTCTCCCTGACTGTTTACCAGGCAGAGAGCTCCGAAACCTGTCGGTATGAGCGTAACCAGAGTAAAGAAAGTATCCCCATCCGTTGCTTTTTCTATGTTGTATGGAAAAATCTAACCCCCCCACCCAAAATATGATCGGTCAATGAAAAGGGGCCACACTGAAGTCTTGTTTCCTTCACTTCGAAGCATGAGCTTCCCGAAGCCAGACAACTACTCTCGATTCCTGGTTATATATTCCATTAAAGCAGCCCACCCTCTTGCTTCACAATCAGTATTTCCGATTGCAAAATACCTTGACGGAATTTGTCGGAAAACTTACAATGCTAAAAAAAACAAAAAAACAGGTGACCATTTTGTGAGGTCAGGAACCAGCAGCAGGCGCCCACAGGTCTTGGTAAGACGTAAATGTCGATCCGACATCAGGGTCACACCCCACCGCAGCCTGAATAGCTCGCAGGGTGTGATCTATGATCTACACATTTAATGCGTGTAAAACTATGAATAAAAGTACAAGTATCGTTACGGCAGAGGTCTATGGCATATTTGCTCTAAGCTCATCATTACTTTCTCAAAACGAATTCCCAAATCCGTAATTTATTCTGATTCTTTAAGTGTTGTGCGCACATTCTCATGACTGAAGTCAAAAAACCATGTGGTCAATGTTCTGAATAATACTATCATGTCTGTATATGCGTTAAAGTGACCTTGTGCTTTGTGCAAGGGATTTCAGGGATTGCAGGTAATGAGACCGCAGACTACATGGCTGCCGCTGATGCACTTACATATACTGTTGACATAACAACAATACCCTACACCCACCTCAAGTCACACATCAGACAACACCTTCGCACAACATGGAACGCACACTAAAATAAACACGCAGACAACAAAATACATGTTATAAAGCACTCTTGGGAGCATACATACACACAAAAGACTTAATGAAGGCATGATTACGCATAACTTCATTACGGAAAGGCAACACAGTTACGATTACGCGCAACTTCCTGGCACGATTACGTAGAGCCACACACACCTACCACACTCCCACCTGCTCACGGGATGTCCGAGACCTATTTGCAGCGGGTGTGCAGAGGCCCATCCGGGATCCACGTGCTACTTCAATGCAAGGTACTTGCCACCACATGATGCAAGCTCTTTCCACAACTATACAGACAGCGCCTTCCACTACACTCATGATACTTTTGAAGAGACAAGCCCATGTTTTTCATCAGGTGTGTTTTTAAGTTTCTCACTGATTTTTTTTACATTTCATTTTTGACCATACATCATGACAACCTAGCCCTTTACACCAGTCATCTTTTTTACCTTCAGTTTTACTATGTTATTACTGAAATGTTTAGCTTTACATCCATGTCACTCAAACGAACTAACCCTCCTTTGCGCTCTTAGCCCTAAGTCGGCTTCCACCATAAAAATGCAAACATCAGCATCAAATATAAAGTCCTCCACTGGTTAAGCCACCCAGCCGTGACCGCACTCTCTAATGGGGACTAATAGGACTAGAGAGCAGCAGCCTAAAATATTACGAATATGTCTTTGGCTTCTGAAGACCACATCTAAAGTGGCAACCATAACCGAAACGCAACTGCGCATTGTAACGAGACCGAATGACCATTCACTAGCAGCCGTCTATGTGTCCAGTGCGCAGGAGGTCCTACCATCACCTTAACCGGCTCCATTGCCTTTCTTGTCCCACCCTGACTCTTCTCTCGGATAAAAATCACAACCACTAGCCTGGGTGTAAGCAAAAGGTACACATACCAGCCCAAGCTTTGAAGTTTTTGCATTGGAGCTCACGAATAACAAATATAGAGCCGAAACGCATGTAACAACCGGGCGGGGGATGTCACGGGACAGGAGAATACCCGCGCTTCAATGGTCCAACAACAAAAGACGACAAGGAAGAAGCTCGATGCGGAGCGTAGCCAGCCCGGATCAATTATGACTGCATATAAATAGTTTTAACGCTTCATCTAAATACATCGCAGCCCCACCGCATGGTTCGGGTCCTCTGCCACGACGTTATATTCGGTGCAGTGTGTGGGTTCATCACCATAATCCTGGCTTCAGCCCCGCATCGCATCGGCTTGGACACAACCGCCAAGAATAGTGAAGCCACGACGGGAACCCTAAGCCCAGCCGAGACCATAACACGTCGATGTCACCCGCCCTGTGTCCTTTGCCCGAAAGACCCACCTGAACACCAGCAAAGACGAGCCGGACCCAGACAACCTGAAGATGTGTTCCCCCGCCCGTCTGTCCGAAGTGGCTTCAGGACATTTGGCGCTTCGTCGCGGCTAAAGCCATCGCTGGCGCTGGCCAGGCATCATCAACGCCATTATCTCTCATCCGTGTCGGCAAGCGATTCGTCGGCATTTTTTATCGTAGCACTCATCCGCATTCAATCGCCAACTTGCCTCGCGTCGACCGGGACGGCCGTCATCCAGCCAGCGGGGGATGTCTCGGGACAGGACAATCCCCGTGCCGCCATTGTCCCCCAACATTATACAAGGAAGAAGCTGCGCCTCGTAAGTAAATATACCGCACTAGTGTACTAAGCAAAATGGCTAGGCTGGTCCGCTTCTACTAATAAATGCCTTATAGCTCTCAATATTACACGTAACCGGTTAGTAAGTAGACAGCACTAATGAACTCTGTTTTATGTCGTAGTGGTATTATAAAGTGGTATTTACACCATTGCCGTCGTCACCATCAGCGCCACATTAATCATCCTCAGCTTGGCGCCACTGCAGCATCAGCTTTCCACGCCAGTCGCACAGAGATGAAACGGTACGCAGCATCTGGACGGTGGGTTGTTTTTGCCGCTCCTTCAAATTCAAGCCGGCTGTGCTCTTCTGATGAGATGTAGGAAGTTGCATCTGTTACAACCCAGCCCGCTTCTAACAATGTGGTAACCGAGAAGTTGCGTTCCTGTCACCCGGCAAGCGGCACACCGACATAGCGGCGTCGGGCGATTAGCCAATAACAGAGTTCCAGCCACGCAACCTCGGAGATTCGTTTTTTCAACTTTGAGACTACTTGCTTGCTCAACGATGTTACAATACAACCACTCAAGCAATCCATCAACTGGGAGACACTTCCACTCGAGCTTCGCTGCGTCCTCGCCCCACAATTAACCATCGAAGCACATTACGATGACCTTCGCTCTGCCGTGCTTGCGGGCTACGTTTATGTATCCGCCCCGCCGCCAGCTCCAGCATAGGGGCATCGGCAGCGTTTGCCCACGCTACGCCGCTACACACCGTACCCTCCATGCCACCAAGCACGGCGGCGTCCTCTCCCACCTACGCTGACCACCAAGTCTCCATCTCAAACATGGCAACCACATCTTCAGCGACAGGGCCTGAATCCGACGACATCGCGCGCGATTACAGACCACAGCCTTCTACACCCCTGATAGCACTCCACGCGAAGCCACCGGTGCGCCAAGTACTGATGAAATAGGTGGTAAATATTATATGCTCTTCAACAAAAGAACGCGGTATAGAGGAACATGGGATAACTAGTTAATAATAAGGTTGCGTGTAGTCGGAAACTGCATGTATAATTTGAAAAAAGTTTCTTGTCTGTTATTGGTGGATTGTATTATATCTATTGTGGCGCAAATGTTTTCTATGCCCTGTCTAGTTTGTCGACACCACTCCAAACTACGGCCACTGCGAGTGCAGCCCTGATACCATCCCACGACGTCTCTGCGCTGCAACGCGGCGACTTCACTACCAAACAACATGGCAGGTACAGTGTACAATGCATGAGACGCACCTGGACGCACCCACCATCTGCCTTCGTGATATTGTGTCTTCCGTCTTAGTACTGACAGAAGATCAGCATGACTCCTTCGGATGAAGACGTCCACAGCTACCAACGACAATACGGACGCACGTTTCGAGCGACCAACTCGCCATCAAGAGAACACGTAGGCTGGTAGACTCTGTACGAGCAAAGATAGACGCCCCAAATTATCTGTTTCTGCAATTTTAACAGGTATATTAAATAAAACCTACAAGACTTCATTCGTCATTGTCCACCCTATCCATTACATCCACTCAAAAGACTCCGCGTCTTGTCCGAGCTATCGCAGCTACAAGCGAACGCGCGAACGCGCGAACGCCGCGCACCTCGCGCCTAACTCGTCGCTCCACTTCAAACCAACCCTTCCAGGACAGTGCCGACGTCAGAAAGCACGAATAGGTGCCTTTTCTGTGTCCCCATGGACACCGATTTGTTCTAGTTAGGAAGCCATTGACCGCCCTGCTACGTACCTCGCGTGCCTTCACACGTCATCAGAAATTTTCCTGGAGACAATGACTATTCATTGCCCCTAAACCACCTACTGGTAGACGAACAAAAGGTCGACTGCGCCACTTACGCCGCACAAGTCGGCGCGTCCCATGCAATGAGAGAACTTGTTGCACAATGGAGCCGCCAAACATTCGGAAGGTGTTTCCACATGGGTCTTTGGATGCCTTGTAGCCCAGACAGTGCACTTGAGCTTAATAGCAAAATTATCTTGCCTTTGGGCGTCTCGAGAAGAGGCTGCACGGCAAGGCTCCCAAGGACACGTAACACTAGTGCTCCACTCACTGCTAAGACCAGCGAAGGCTCACTTGTTCGCCGGACTCCTTCACAGAGATCAACACGACTGCCCAAGGACCTTGAACTTGGACGCATCTCGATAGTGAGCCCATCTGCAGATGTCCTGCTTATTTTATCGTAACCCGCTTCGCGCTTGGGGAAGAGGCCTGTATGGACACCATCGCCATCATCATCATTAGCGCCAAGCTAATCATCATCAGTTGGGCTGGCACTGCACTGTGAGCCTTGTAGCGCGCCTCACAAAAAGATGGAATGTGACTTAGCACCTAAGAAGTCGCTGGTCTTCGCTGCTCCTTTAAGGTCTCGCCGGGCCCGCCCTCATTGAAATGTATAAAGCTGCATCCGCAAGTGCAGCCCTGCAACTTTAGAAAAGTAATCACCCTTCAGCCGAATTACTTATCTCATAGAGGTAACCCTTACACGACGTAGCCTAAACCGCACAAAAGGGAAACTTCGCACAACTACTCAAGCAGAATCAAATACACAGAGGATACTAAACTTGCGCAGCTACAGTAAGCGCAATATTGCTCAAACGTAGAGGCAAGAAAACTAATGCTTTCACCGAATGAAATGGATATATTTTATCAAGGTCACAAAAGTGCACGAGCAAATATCACAACAAAGGCTTCCAACAGCAGCGTTGCACAAATAGCAAGAAAATAGGGAAAATTTGAGCAATAACTAGCTATAATAAATTCACACATAACACACAAAGCGCTTTTTAAAACTCTGGATGTGGTTCCTGACTATATGAAACCTTGTTATAATGTAGTGATCCTAAGTTTCTGTATACCGCGCTCTTGTGTTCCAGAGCATATAATATTTACCACCTATTTTACGAGTACCAAATTTCCAATGTGGCTTTTTTATTTTATTTATTTGAGTTGAAACCAATTTCACATTGCTGTACGGCTCGTTTTAATGGATGACGTTCATCCCGCTTTTGTATAAAAAGTCCACACAGGAAGTTAGGGTTGCCTCCATTTTGAAGGATCAATGGCCAATAAACAGTGAGCAAAGTATGTTCAACTATTATTCATTTTTAGTGATGGATATATATTGAATGTCATTTCAAGTACAGAAATCACACAGAAGGAAATTCGCAGAGCTAGTCACATCAGCGCAAAAATTTTGATCGGCAACCTAGAACTCTGTTCCAGGAACGTTGATGTGCTTGTGTAACAGAAAAAGACGACATACGGCATGATGATGGCACTGCTCGTTAGCAGAAGACGAAGTGCAGGCTGGATTGTACGCAAAATGAACAGGGATCTTTCATGTCTCCTTGAAGCGAGCTCTAGCATAGCGCACAAAATGATGTTTAGAATATATATATAAATATATATATATAAATATATATACAGATATTTAGTTTGGAAATGAGGGGCTCATTAGGAAATACAGAAAGAAACGCCGGCAGTCTACAACGCCAAAGAGGGCGTTGGGGAATGGTTAGAATATATTTTTTTTACCGTTAGTGACGTTACAATATTATTTTCTATTAATTAAGTGAGAAAGAAAAGAAAGAAAAACACGCGCCCAGAGTGGGGACCGAAACACACGCTTTCGATTAGATCTCGAATGACTTACCAATTCGGCTATCTGGGCGCCTGTGTTCTCCTTCACTTTCTGGGGTATTTATATTTACTACAACTGTATCTGACGCTTGAGGGTGGTAGCCAGCGCCAATCAGACTACACGGGGAGAAGGGGACCTTCTTTTCAACCCCCGGGGCGTGACACGAACGTCTACAGCCTGTCATAAGCGGGTAACTGGCGGGAAACCCTCTTATGCTACCTTGGCATCAAGGCTGCCAGAACCGAGGCCCTCGCTAAGCTTTCGCACGATAAACGGGTTGGGAAATGAGGGGCTCGTTAGGAAATACAGAAAGAAATGCCGGCAGTCTACAACGCCAAAGGCGGCATAGGGGAATGATTAGACTATTTTTTACCGTTAGTGACATTACATATTTTTTATTATTATTAATAATTAAGTGAGAAAGAAAGAAAGAAAAACACGCGCCCAGAGTGGGGACCGAACCCACGCCTTTCGATTAGATCTCGAATGCCTTACCAATTCGGCTATCTGGGCGACTATGTTCTCCTTCACATTCTGGGGTATTTATATTTACTACAACTGTATCTGACGCTTCAGGGTGGTAGCCAGCGCCACTCAGACTACACGGGGAGAAGGGGAGCTTCTTTTCAACCCCCGGGGCGTGACGCGAACGTCTACAGCCTGTCATAAGCGGGTAACTGGCGGGAAACCCTCTTATGCTACCTTGGCATCAAGGCTGCCAGAACCGAGGCCCTCGCTAAGCTTTCGCGCGATAAACGGGTTGGAAAATGAGGGGCTCGTTAGGAAATACAGAAAGAAATGCCGGCAGTCTACAACGCCAAAGGCGGCATAGGGGAATGATTAGACTATTTTTTACCATTAGTGACATTACATATTTTTTATTATTATTATTAATTACGTGTATTTCCTAACGAGCCCTTCATTTCCCAACCCGTTTATCGTGCGAAAGCTTAGCGAGGGCCTCGGTTCTGGCAGCCTTGGTGCCAAGGTAGCATAAGAGGGTTTCCCGCCAGTTACCCGCTTAAGACAGTCTGTAGACGTTCGCGTCACGCCCCGGGGGTTGAAAAGAAGGTCCCCTTCTGATTCTAAAATAACCCCTGACGAAGAAAGGTTCTCCTTTCGCAACTGTTGGGAACAATAAAACTCTTGTTCAGTGTTTTCCAAGTGTCTGCACCAAAGTTTTGACCTATTGCTACGGTAGTCCGCAACTTCTTACGTGCTAAATATATATATAACATATATATATATATACACACAGAAAGATAGGTCGGCAGTCTGCAACGCCAAAGGAGGCATATGCTTATTGTTAGGCTCATTTTTTACGGCATTTTGTGAAGTTAACATTTTCAAATTCACGCAAGAAAGAAAAAAAAACAGGCGGCCAGAGGTGGACCGAACCCGCGCCTTGCGATTTGATCTCGAATGCCTTACCATTGGTGTGCCTTACCGAATTGTAACAGGTGGAGTGGAGGGAAATTTGATTGTGCAAGTGAAGTCGTAACAGGAAAAACTTCTGACAAAACAAACGAACTATACCAAATTTTGAATCAGAGAAAATAATCACTGAAAGCAAAACCTCTTGTAAGAGACATTTTTAATCGCCGTAGATGTTGAATAATTTTTAAGTTTGAAAAATGCTACTGAACTCCTAGAAAATACCCCGCCCATTGAGGAAGTTGTATCAAGAACACCGAAGCGCTCACTTCTCAGTAGAATATATCTAATTAAGAGGAAAGGGTTGAAAACTTGGTTGTAAACCACGAAGCTTGTACCAGTAAATACGAACTGCGCCCTTAGAATAAAAAGTTTTAAGTGGAAAACGTTTCTGTAAGAAATGTTTTTTTCAGACTTCTATATTGATCTTTCTTAGGTATTATCTTCCAATTTTCCACTTGTAAACTATGCAGAGAATATATATAAAAATTGTTCGGGCCTCTTTGAGCTGTTTGAAGAAATTATGTGTCCATGGTGATTCAGTAAAATGGAAAAATCAAAATTATTGTTTTCAGTCTTATGAGGTATGTTTTACCTACTTCATGTTTCAGCTGCCTTTAGGGTACCGTGTAGAAAATGTACAAATTTACACCGCTTTCGAACAACTTGAATAGCTTGAATCACCAAAAGCTCGCGAATGGTAATCCAAAGGTTTGCTGCATAGGGAGAATTTGTTACCAGCCGATTAATCTATCGCTTCGTGTTGCGTAAACCTGAAAAAGTAACGCAAAAAGAAGACGATGCAGGCTTTCTCATTGAGTGCTTCGTTAAGCACTTGTGTAGTGTTTTTGCAACACGCCAGATGCACAAAACTATCATAATAGTGGCAGGCGTGTAGGTAAAAACACGACCTACAAAGTGTGCTGTTCACTCATGTGTGTGTATCCGCTGTGGTTACATGAATATTTCTAAGGTTCCAAGTCTTTGCGCAGAAGGAATATAATGTGCCCACATTGTTTGAAACAGAACGAGTTTCAGACTGAGATTTCTTGCTTTTTTTAAAAATCATAAATATGAGTATTCTTATAGTTACGGATAAAGACATCTTTTCTATATCTCTTCGGTTACAGAAACCTGCGAACAAATTTGCTGTTGGCTAAGCTCTTGGGACGTAGGGACGACTGGCGGAAGAAAAAATGGTTGACATTTTGCTGGAGTAGACCCGTTTATGCAACGCAAAGATTGTATAATAAGATCTGCACACATGCTCCAGCGCCCTCGCTCCCTCCTGCTAGCAAACGTCTGCTAAACTGATGCAGTGGCACAGCTATCGCGAGAAAATGCTAGGTGGCTAGGAGTGGCGCCGTCGCTGTTTCAAACGATGAGCAAGTCACCTGGTTAGTCCCGTGGACACAGCGAAGAGGCGGTGGTGAGACAGGCGGTTCCACTCGCTGCTACTCTGGTGGCAGCCGGTAATGCAGTATCACTAGAAAGTGTAGTTATCACGCACATTAAAGCTCACTTCACACGTTAGTAAGACCCTCGCCTTAAACAACATTAGTTACTGCCGAACAATTTGACAAATCACAGCTGGTTATGTGGTATACACGCGTATTCAGGAATAACAAAAGAAGTTGTGTATAGGTTGGGCCCCACTGTAAGGCTCCAAAAAAACCTGCCTTTGTTTCGCGGTTTCCATCCGTCATTGCCGATGAGGCGCTGTGCAGCAAATCTGTTCAGGCTTGACGTGTTGCTTTCCGAGAGGATGCAAGTGTGGAAATTTTTAGGCAAACCTATAAAACAATCTGAAGGGCAAGAGCGTATCCGAAGGACGTGCACTGTCTTCTGCGGTTTCTGATTGTAAAGTGCGCGTTTAGTATGGGTATGAAACTATTTTTTGTAGCTCCCGCCACAGCGCACACTCGTGTCGCCTAATAGAGGGCTTGGATAAGGAGGAAGCCCTTCTTGAAATCTCGGTGTTGAGGAGGATGCATACTCCATAGAGTTCGATAGCCCTGTGCTCACTCTAACTATCCCTAGTGGTCATAATCACCATCATCATCATTCATCATCACTCTATATTATTATCATCATCATCACCAGCCTATCTTTGCCAACTGCAGGGCAAAGGCCTCTCCATTATTCTCCAAATACCCCGGTCCTGTGAAACCTGTGACCAATTTACCCACGCAAACTACCTGATCTCATCTGCCTATCTAACTTTCTGCCGCACCCTGCACCGCTTGCCTTCTCTAGGGATCCACTCTGTTACACTAGTGACCACGGATATCTTGCCTTCGCTATGCATGCCCTGCCCACGTCCATTTCTTCTTCTTAATCTCTATTAATATGTCCTTAGTGGTACACAAGTTCAGATGTCAGGACAACCAGTGGGCGGGTTCTCCACTAAAACTTCAAGCATTGCTAGGCAAAGCAGCACGAACTTATCTAACGTAACGGGGAAAAAGAGTGTTTGAGAAGAAAGACGGTGCCTTGTTCGAGGGTGTGCGATTGCTGCGCCGCTGGTCGGCGCTTCTCTGCAGTGTCCACGGAATGGACGCTGAATGTCTGATAGAGGCTCATGCAATATTTTGCTTCTCTTTCTCTTTGTTTTGCTTTCTTCGCCCAAACAAATTGTTATGGTCATCTCTATAAAAAATAGTACGATTAGGGCAAATAAAATAGCTGCGACTTGTTAGGCGGCTCAAAAACCAGCAAGAGCAATCAGGGAGAGTGGTTGTGGGTGATTCCTGATCGCTTTAAGAGCGGAAGCGACGACAGAAGCGTATCACCACTGTCAATTCACTATCGCAAGTGAATTATCTTGTCACCTCGTTTTTATGCTGACACTGTGAGAGGTTGGTTTCATCTTGCACGTGTACTACCAATTCAGTTCGTGTCGAATATGAATGCCGTAGAAAAATGTGTTCGCTGGATAATATTACCCAACGCATGGAAACCGTCTGGTTCTGTAAAAAAGATAAGCCACGCAAAATTTTTAAGCATAGTGCAGAGTTCTGCGTCTTTAAATATTTTGAGACTCAGGCTTATAGGATGAACCATAGAAAGTCAATAAGACCACGAAATATTGAAATTGTCTTTAATATTTGAAAAGGATGAAAAAACCACCCGAGCAGAGCAATGCTAAATACGTCAGTGTGATTTAGAGCCAGGTATGACTCGCCAGAGCCTAATATAATGAATACCCTGCCATTGCGCTCCTAGGGCGGGTGGGCGAGGCGGAATTATTGTCTTGCACGACTGTGGAACAAAATCAAGTAATGAATGTTGAATGTGTTGGTAATCACACGCGCAAAGCTCATATTCACTTTGTTTTTGTTCTTTTAATTCTACGAACAGCTGACCACTTGGCAGACGCATTTATTGAAGTACAGGGTGGGCATTTTACAACCGATAAATTGTGTCGCTTGAAGAGTATGGTATCCGATAAGGCCATGTGATCTTGTTTGTAATAGGTTTTCCAGGTTCCTTGGGTCAAGCGTTTATGTTTCAAAGTTTTTTCAATGACACGGCTAACTTTAAGCCCATTGTTGCACTGCTCGCAGAGGATATATTTAACAGATTATGGAGGGTTGCGAGTGCTGACCCTCAGGACAAGAGGAACCAGTATTAAATTGTTCGTCGTGTCCTTATCTCCACCCATACTTTTGTAATATACACCGTATTTCTTTCGCGCAATGTTGGTGAAATTTCTGCCATATTGCTTGTGGAGGGTAGTGATTAATATCCGAGGTGAGACTTTTGCAAGCGTAACTGGTGTGCTGTCTGGTATGAGCTCTCCGCTATATTAATTAAGGCACAAAATTAGTTAACATCGTAGTGAACAGCCGCGTGCGTGGCCATTTGAGGAAGCACTGCTTACGCAGACACTCTACGTACTTTTGAGGGCAGTGGAATTGCAATCAGCTCCATCTACAGGCGGGTTTCGCGACGCTGATCTGTGACACACACCGGCCTCTCATACAGACCAAATGTACCGCACTAATATGGGGTCACACACACTTACAATCTCCTTGATACACAAAAGTTTGAGAACAGAGTGACTATTCCACTATAATAGGTGATTTCAACTCATGAAAACGGTAAATCTGTCTTGAATTTCGTTCAAAACATGTGGCGACAGTGGGAAGCGTGCCGGAGCTTCCGCACCTGCTTCAGAAACGGGCCTCTGGGCGGTTTTCAGTGGCGCGCCTGCAGGCAGCATTCGAGCAGTATAGGCTGGCATTGAATCAGTGAATGTCCACTGCGTCGTCTGAAGGATGTATTCAAGGGGATAGAAAGATTGGGAGTTCGGCGGTCAGCCCATTGAACAGCGGATTCCCAGCTACCTAGCGAAACCCTATGCTTCATTCTTGGTTTGCAAACTTCAAACTCTCCAGGCAACGACGAGTATGCAATGTGCTGGAATACAGGACGATGAGAGCCCGGAAATGGGATTGAAACAGCGTTTTGAATGCAGCATGGGGAGAACGATGCTAACGGTCTGTGCAGGGTTAGTAAGCCGAGGTCATTGGGAAAAATTTGAGAAAACAATTAACAGAACTCCAAATGAAAATATCTGCTCAGGGGCGAAATAAAGTTCTTACACGTAAAATGATTGCGCAGCCGGCGGGGTTGAGATCGCCGTAACATAAACGTGCGTAGATAGAAGTGGTTGTGTATTTACAAGCAGGGGAGTCTTGAAGTGACGACCTCCGAGTATGTTGTAAGGGGAAGGGTAGCAGGAGGAGGAGCAGGAGATCGCTGGTGGAAAGGACGTCATGAATTCATACCAGTCTTGGGCAGTAACTAGTTACTAGTAACGCGTTACCGGTAACTAGTTACTTTTTTCAGTAACTTGTACTGTAACTAGTTACTTTTAAGAAAGAGGTACTTGTAACTGTAACACTGTTACTTTTTTGTGGAGTAACTGTAACGAGAAATACCGTTACAGTTACTTTATTTCTATAAAAAATTATCCAACAGCAACACTCATTAACGACCGATGTATAGTTTGCGCGTTTCACTTTTTCGGCCTTTCTTCCGCAGAACCTTCACCTACTTCATCTATGCCAGCTCACTCCCTTCGCATGGGTGAAAAACATCTGGACTAGAAAAGTTTAGGCGTGCACGTGTGCGTGGTGTCCCACGCGGTCTACTAAGGGCTCAAAGTTTCAAAGTCTAAGCTGCAGTATTTTCCTCAGCAGCGCGACATCGCTCTCACCCAGGCCATAAATAACGCGGCGACACGCGCCTAAGCGCACGTGAATGCATTTTGCGCGTCAGAACCTATAGTCCGACGCGCGGCTGCACCATTTTCGCCACATGTGGAGCGCAGTAAAAGTGTTTGTGTTTAACACAAAGGCGAACAGGAAAACAAAAACCCACAAACGCAGCACAACGCACTGAAACCTTTGCACTTTCGCGGAAGCCTGGAAAACTCCGGTCAAGGCGTCGCTTTCGCATTAGCCACGTGCAGCCCCGTTTGCAGGGTCGTAAAACGCCGCGGGGACTGTCTCAGCTGCCTCGCGCTCGTCCAGCCCTGTGCGCACTCAAGTCGCAGTTTCTTGCGACCATTGTGCACTTTAGAGACCCCTGGCCGTATTTGGGACCACGCGTTTGGGGCCCCTGGTCTAGAGGCTTCATCGAGCTGTCAGCAGTGCTCGAACGAGGTCGAAGAAGTAATAAATTTCACGCCCCTCCACACATACGACGACCCCGACGATGGTGGCCCCCGAGTGCCCTCACACCAGCCAGCATCTTGGCCGGCAGACGTCTGACCACACTGCCACTGCACGAAGAAATGTTTTTGGAAAGCCTCGCGACTTCGTTTCGAGGGCTGTGGCCGAAACGAAAACAGAAGCAACATCTGCTTCTGAATGTTGTGTGCAAGGAATACTTGGGCGAGCTTCGTTCGGCCTACGCCTCAAAGCAAACGAAGGTAGGGGTTCCTGGGATCGGCGACGTGATTGCTGTGGAAGGCTGGGATTGTGAGAACAGTGTTTCCCGGTCGAGACGGCAAAATCCGCCTTAGGGAGGACAGAAGGAAGGGGAAGGAGGGGGGAACGCAGTAAAGCGTTCATTTCAGTTTCTATTCCGGGGATTGGTGTGGCTAGGGGTTGGGGCGGGAGAACGACTGTGAGGGCCCACGGACAAACTTCGCTTCGGCGATGGCTCAAATTGGTCGCGGTCTCCGACCACAAGTACAAAATAAAAAGTTAACGGAGCGCTTTTTTTAGATATCTTTCAAAAAAACACTACGACAACCCATGTACTCCCAGTCCCACGTCCGTGTCCCCTTTCCTGCAAGTGCCTTCCGTCGATTTGCCACCTCCGCCCTATTTTTCCCATTCTCTCTCCCTACGGGGCGGTCAAGTGACGGCATTGTAGGCGAAAATAAATTAAGTTGACATTGACAAATGCGGGGGGCGGTCAAGGACGGCATTGTAGGCGAAAATAAATTAAGTTGATTTTGACACGGGTGGCGGTCAAGCGACGGCATTGTAGGCGAAAATAAATAAAGTTGACATTGACAGATTCCTTCGTCGGTGTTGTCCTCCAGCTCGGTATAGTATAAGTTCGGGCGCCGTATTCGTCCTTGTTGTAGACATTTGGCAGCCATGTCTGTCGACACAGAGCAAGTGCAACCGTTGCCTTGGCCATCCTACCGCGAATATTTTTCGGTGTTGAAGACGACAGCCGCCAACATTACGGTGTTGTGCTGCATTTGCAAGAAAGAGTACTCTACTAGCAAGACGTCATCGTCAAATCTGCGGAAGCATCTAGAGGTAAGTTTCATCTTTATATGGATTCGGGTTTGGATTCGGGTTTCGCATGTCTATTTGATTGGATATATTGAACTATGCAGATCCAGTTGAAATGAGTGTACTTAATTTAAAATTTTGTTGCGCGCAGAAAAAACACCCGACTGCCCTGAAGGAATTCGACTCAAAGAAGAGGAAAGCCGAGCATGGTCCCACCGCGGGGGAGAAGAAGAGGCACGCGGGCGGAAGCTCGACGCAGACACTGGAGTCCTGTCTTGCAGCAGCGAGTCGACCTAAGGCTCTGTCACAAAGTCGCATAGACAGGCTAATAGTGAACTTCGTGGTCGCTGATATGCAATGTTTTTCGTTCGTTGAAAATGAACACTTCCGGTGTTTGATTAACGCACTGCAACCATCGGCAGCGGTGATGAACAGGAAGTCGCTGGTCAATCAGATTGACATCCTCTACAAAGAGCACAAAGCGTCCCTCATCGCTACATTGGAGGAAGCATCAACGGTCTGCTGCACAGCTGACTGCTGGACAGCCTCAAACAGGTGAGGCCTGCGAAATATTAGCGGAACTGTATCTCTTCGCGAATTTTCGAAACGTAGAGCCTGAAAAAATGAAGTCGTTTATAGTATATTTCGTTGGCCACTTCAGCAATATATCGAAGAATGATTAACAAAATCATTTAATGTTGTTTTAATAGCAAACAGGCGAATAAGCATAAAACGTGTCATGTGTTTCACGTCACTTTTACGTTTTGTCGAAAAAAAGAAGGAAAGAATAGGAATGTGTACAAATGAAGACTCGCCGCATATCTTGCCTGAACGTTGTTTATTAACGAAAACGTAAGGTACCATAGCATTGTTCACCCTCCAACCTAACCATGGTGGATTCTAAGTTATTTAGCAATGACTTTTAAAATTGCTAAATAACACCTCAAGGCAATGCGGCTGGGATATTGTAATGCGCGCAATTTGCGTGACAATTGTGAACTTTTGGAGACCCCTTTCTTACTTCTAATTGACTAGATTTACGTCGTTTGTAATAATATTACTTATTCTCCGTTTCTTGCTCATTTTCCATAGAAGCTTTCTGGGTGTGACGGTTCACTTCATAGATGAACAGTCTCTGGAAAGAAGATCCGCAGCGCTCGTGTGCCAACGGCTCCCAGGTCGCCACACCTACGACGTCATCGCGACAGCGCTGCACGCAGTACTTGTGGAGTACAAGATCCTGCACAAGACATGCGTCGTCATCACGGACAGCGGTTAAAACTTTGTGAAAGCCTTTAGGTAAGTTGCAGGGTTGCTCCTGTTTTAATCTAATTGTCTACACTGAAGCTTGAAAATTTTAATATTTCGGTTCTTCTCAAAAGGAACTAAATTAAGCTGCAGTATCAACGTTAAACGTGACTTCAGCAATGCTTCTTTATGATCACAAAAAACCATTGAGTCTCCCATGCATCACTTGTGAACCTCGCTAACTGTAGAAAGTATCACGTGAAACTTTGGGTCGCACTGAATTTTTGCATACGTAGGTTTATTTTCTCACTGTACTATTAACGATGAAACCTAAATTGATTTTTTAATATTTTGTAGAGTCCCAAAGTTGATTGATTGACTGTAAGGATTAACGCGCCGACGCAACGGAGGCGATGAGGCGCGCCGTAGTGGAGGGCTCCGGATTACTTTGACTACCTGGCTATCTTTACCGTGCGCCGAAAGCCAAAGTAAAACACAGATAGGTTCTAGAGGTATTTCTTTGTTTTTTTTTGACAAATTCCCGAGATTAGATAAGGCGTGATGCAATGCAGGCACGTACAACACGCAAACTTCACGCATTGTGTCGCGCAGCATCCTTTTAAGACTCGGAGTTCTGTTTTGTTAGAATATTTTCCATTTTAAAGCCTATTATTGTTTTATATTATATATTTGTTTCTGTTAAAAGCGCACCACAGATGTGTCTGCCAGGGTAGTCGTCCGTTCCTTTTAAAGCGCAGCTTTAGCGTTCGCACTGATAGCGTCTGTATCGCGAAATCGCCGGGTGAAATGAAAGGAAACAAATGCTCCCCGGCTACAGATTCAACCTGGGTCCACGCGTTATGAAGCCAGCGCCTATCCAGCTTCTCCTTTTCGACATGGTTTAAGCGGTTTGGAAAACACAGACGACCACCAAAGAAACCGCCCGAGAAAGCTTTGCGTTCAACCATCGTTGTTGTGAGACGGAAGGGTGCAGGATTTTTTAAATCGATATTAACGTTCACTCTCCGTCCTGGTCTGTCACCAACAGCTTCCTTAAAATGTCATTATTAAGCGCTAGCTCTGTCGTTATCGATATTTGTTTCCTAGTGGTTTGCGCTTTTATTTCATATGCTTTATTGATCTAGCCCACCAGATGGTATTCATGCTGTATAAAAAATTTCAACCACAAGTTCTTGCTTTCGTGCTAAGTTTTTTTGTTCGTAATTTCCACTTTTCATGACGCAGGATTTTTGCACAAACAGGGGAACATGGCGAAGACGTTGTCGCAAATAGCATCACGGAGGTGCTAGACAGTGGTTCGAATAACTCATCTCACGAGATCCACTGCCACGGCACAGGAGGTGTGCCGCACATACTTTGAACCTCGTCGCTTCGGTCGATGCCGAAAATGCCTGCAGCAACGCGAAGTACGGCGAAATGGCGAGGACGGTTTTCGGAAAATTAAAGATTGTTCGGAGAAAACAAGCTCAGTCAGTGCAGGCAGCCGAAGCCATAAAGACTGCCTTGGGAAGACAGCTCCCAGTGCCAACCGCAACACGATGGAATTCTCTCTTCAACGCTGTGAAATTCATCAATGAAGTCCAAAAGGGAGGGTGGACGCAACATTCGACGCACTTTAGGTGCCACGATTGCAGCAAGAGGAACACCGCTTCATTGACGAATACTGCAAGGTATATTTCGATTATTTCTTTGCGATTAAGCAGGGCGTTTATTGTATTTCTTTATTTTTCCAAGCGATGTATGGTATGGCAAAGGCTCTGGGCATATTGCAAGGAGAACAATACATGTACATGGGCGTCCTACAGCCAACGCTTCACTCCGTGCTGTGCTACCAGCGGTCCCTCCCGCCGCTAAAATACTGCAAACCCCTTGCTAGCACCCTTCAGGAGGCAGTCACGAAGCGGTGAGCGAAATCTTGTTCTATCTCATCGCATCATCCCGCAGGGACGCACATGCGTGCGTACCAAAGATTGTCCGTTTTTTATATAACTTGTACCTCGAAGTTGTACTCCACATCAGTACCATACATTGTTCCTGCAACCTCTGTCAACGCAGGTTTTCTCAAGTCCTGGAGGATACCAGTCTTGCCCTGGCAGCGGCAGTCCATCCCAAGTTCAAGCTCTCCTGGATGGTAGAAGAGCGGAGAGCGGCAACATTTCACCTTCTCGAGGAAGAGTGCCGAGCGCTGGAAGCATCTTCCAGTGAAGATCCAGCAACTACTGACGGAAGCGACGAAGATGACGAATTCTTCCAGCTGCCGCAAGCCACTCCCTCATCCACCGAGGTGCAATGGGGGGGTAAACGATCCAGGAACAAGTCTGAGCGAGCTGTCGAAGTTCCCCAAGATAAAGAAGATCTTTATACAGCGGAATACGGGGATTCCATTCAGCGCACCCGCTGAACGTCTCCTTAGCAGAGGACGTAAAGTATTCGCCATCAAGAGAGGGAAGCTCTCTGATTCCAACTTTGAAAAACAACTAATTTATGCTACAATGATGTTTGCAAATAAATTCTTACAGCTAGAGTGCAGCAACAAAAAATAAAGTTCCTTATGATGGATGGAAAACTTTCGTAATAAAAAAAATGAGGCGTACACAACGATTGTTGGTTGGGCATGAGTGTGCATCATTTTAGGTTCTTCCGTGTAGGCTTTACAACGTTTAATTTTTACTACCGGCATGCCTTCGTAGGTTTCTATTAAATAAGCCAAATCTTGTTAGCTATTAATTAGTTTTATACAGTAGCGGAAAAGTAACGACGTTACTTTTTTGCAGTAACTGTAACTGTAACTAGTTACTTTTGGAAAATTCGTAACAGTAACTGTAACAGAGTTACTTTTTTTTTGGTTAGGTAACTGTAACTGTAACTCTGTTACTTTTTTTCTGTAACGTGCCCATGACTGATTCCAACTCATTCCTTACAAAGTCAGAAAGATGGAAAGTATTAAGGGTGACGATGGTCACGTGGAGGTCGGCAGGTTTCGTGCATCTCGATGATAATAGTACGAAAGACCATAGGTAAGTCAGTGCCATCGTCCGGACAAGTAGACCAAGATTAGGGTTGTAGGCAAAGAGGTTGCAACTGGCCGATAGACTGGCAGCTCGGTCGCACATATCTAACGATCATCGGGCTTAGAATAGCCAGGACGTTAAATGTAAAAGAAGCAATGCACCTCAGAATGTGGTGCACCTTGTCGGTATCTGGCATGCAATGATCTACCCGGTGGCAGAGGGCGAGCGCGTCGTCTATGTTCGAGGCAATGGTTTCATCTGGGCGTTGCACGCTAGAATCCAGGTTTCCTTGGCGCCACCAAAACAAGCTGATTGGGTGCCAAAAATCAGAAGCACGTGATCGGTAAAAGAGCTCCGCTCCCTGACTTTTTCCTCGTGACCATGACTTCGCTACGTGGTCCAGAGGCAATGACACATTTTGCAGCTTGAAACCATCGTCCCACCGGTTAAACTGGCTCACGCAATAACACTGTCTTTTCGGTGAATACCACCGAAGGAGAAAGGGTCGCGCTGGCGGCCTCGGAGCATCCATGCCGAGTTCCCGTGCATGGTCAGTTCTGTGATGCTTTATTTATTTTTTATTTATTTATTTATTACCCACAGCGCCACGAAGGCATTACAGCGGGGGGGTACAGGCCAAAAAAGAAAGAATGAAAAATACAGCAGACATCAATTCGCAACAAAAAGAGGCAATCACTCAACTGGAATATGGCACTGTGAAAATTGAAAAGAATATAGATACATTTAATTCAGTACTACACACGTTGAAAACGGAACAAAATGCGCATTTCCCTGCGCAGTTTTATACCACAAAACAGCATGAAATCCCATTTTCGCTTACGAAGGTCAACGGTTAACAACAAAAAAAAATGCACATTGCACATTGCAAAAAAAAGAAAAAAAAAGATATTTCCGCCGCACCTACACACACACACCCGTACACACACACACAGAAGCCATGTCACACTAATCAGTTCTTTTTGGTCGATAGCGCAGTTTCGGACAAGGCATCGTAAAAAGAGTTGCTTCCAATGCGCGACACGACTGCTGACGATAACCGATTCCACTGCCTGATAGTTTTGGGAAAAAAAGAACTTGCAAAGGATGCAGTGTTGCATTTGTACTCTCGCACTTTGTAGGCATGGTCCATCCGCGCTGATGTATAATGCGGTGATGCAATGTACTCTTCTCGCGGAACACCCGTTTTAGAAAAGTATATTTCATGGAATAGTTTCAGGCAGAGCTTGCTTCGGCGGTGTTCTAATATTTCCCATTGCAATGTTTGTTTTGAAAATGTTGCACTGTATTCTTTATTTCTCGCATGTTTGCCTAATACATATCGCACCGCGAGGTTCTGAACCCTTTCTAGTTTTTGTTTGTCAATCACAGTCGGAGGGTCCCACACTGTACATGCATATTCCAACACAGAGCGCACATTTGATTTATACAACAGTGCTTTCACAGCCTGCGGAAAATCACAGGTATTTCGACGCAGGAATCCTAGAGCTCGGCTAGCCTTGGCTACAGTGTAGTCTACCTGCCGATGCCAACACAAAGACGGTGTGAAGTACACTCCTAAGTACTTGTACTCTGTAACAGGTGAAAGGGTAGCATTGTTGATAGTATAAGAGAGATGTCTCGTTATTTTTTTCCTAGTAAATTTCATACACACGGTTTTGTCCAGGTTCAGCTTCATTTCCCACTTTTCGCACCATGCTTGAATTTTGTCTAAATCACTCTGAATTTTAAGGACATCGTTTTCAGCGGTTATTTCGCTATAAATTATACAATCGTCTGCAAACATTCTCATACACGAACTAACACCCTCACTGATATCGTTAATATAAAGTAAAAAAAGTTAAGGCCCCAACACTGACCCTTGGGGAACCCCCGATGTCACCTCAACAAAACCAGACTCTTTACCGTTCACAAGAACATACTGTCGTCTTGACCTTAAGTACTCGGAAACCCAGTTGATGATTTGAACATTGATATTATAATGAGACAGTTTTTGTAGCAGCAAATCGTGAGGGACCAAATCGAAGGCTTTTTTAAAATCCAAAAAAATACAGTCAACATCTGTTCGATTATCTAATGCCTTCGCAACATCATGAGAAAACTCTGTTAACTGCGTGACGGTTGAGTAGCCTCTGCGGAATCCATGTTGGTAGGGGTTCAACTGGGAATGGTCATTGATATGTTTAATTATGGCTGTGTACAGAACGTGCTCAAGAATTTTGCAACAGACACTGGTCAGTGAAACTGGACGGTAATTTGAGACGACGCTTCGGGGCCCTGATTTGTGAATTGGTACCACAGATGCTATTTTCCAGTCCTCGGGAAGTAAGCATTGTTCAAGCGATTTTTCGAAAATTAGTTTTAAGTATTTCGACAGTATATGCGCGCAAGGTTTTAATAAAGCATTTGGCAAACCATCTGGTCCTGTAGCTTTAGAAGTGCTCAGACCCTGAAGTAAGGCTTCTATACCATTTGTATTGAAAATAATGTCGTTCATGTCAGGAACCTCGCCCACCAAATGCCACTCTTCTGTACCTAGTCGTGTTTGAACAGCCGAAAACACAGACTTAAAATAAGAGTTAAAGCATTCGGCCTTTTCCTTATCTTCGTGAACAACAGTATTACCTACAACAAGAGCAGGTATTGAAACCGTGTCCTTTAGATTCCTCTTTGCGTATTTCCAAATCTCCTTAGGATTTTGCTTAATTTTGTTATGAAAAGAATCGAAGTAGGCCGATTTGGCAAGCGCTATTGCACTTTTCACATCACTTGTTATTTTCTTTAGGTTATCAAGGTTTGCTGATGTAGGAGCGCGCTTAAACTTTCTGTAAACTTTATTTTTCTTATTCATCATGCCGCTCAGTTTTTTAGTAAACCACGGTCTGCTTTTATTTTTTCTTTTGGTTAGCCACCAAGATGGAACGTAACGATCACGAAGATCCAGAATTTTTGCTTTCAAAGTCGACCAAAGCTCCTCTACAGAACAACATTCAGCAAGTGTTTCAAAAACAACAAAGAATGACTCAAGGGCGCAATTTATTTCAGTAATATCCGCTTTATCATAATTGTAGACACGACGATTTCCAGTATTGTTAATTTTTACGTAATCCAAGTTCATATCACAAATAACCGCTTGGTGGTCGCTAATTCCCGGTATTACCCGTGTGGACTGCATTAGATCTGGCGCATTTGTAAAAAATAAATCAAGAACATGGTTCCCTCTAGTTGGTTCGATAACTGTCTGAGTAAGTGAGTGATGACTAGAGTAGTCTAGGTACTGTTGTCTGTCCATTGGTTTCTATATAGTGTGGTTTTGAGTTTACCATTTTCAAGAACAACAGTGGTGTCTAGGAAGTTCACTTGTTTATCCGAGTACTGGCATGAGAACTTATAGGTCGGATACGAAGAATTAAGATGCGAAATAAAACTTTCTAGGGCTGTGCGGCCGTGCTCCCAAATTATGAAGATGTCATCTATGTATCGAAGATAAACCTTCGGCTTGAGGGGGAAAGAGTCTAAGAGGGAAGATTCAAGTTGTCCCATAAAAAGGTTGGCGTAGGTGGGTGCGAAAGGAGGGCCCATACTGGTTCCAAAAACTTGCAAGTAGTAAGATGAGTCGAACTCGAAATAGTTGAGAATTAGAACTAATTTTAGTAAGGTAATGTGGACTTCCAAGGCATGTTGGTGCCGGTTTTCTGCTAAGGCCTTTGATGTAGCTTCTATTCCTTCGGTGATGGGAATGTTCGTATAGAGGGCGGAGACGTCGAGGGTGACCAGAAGGGCGTCATTGGGTATTTGCCCACCATCGTTTATTGCTTCTATTATGCGTAGGAAGTGGGGTGTCCTTAACTAATGAATGAAGAGAAGTCGGAATGTCTGCCAAATGGTGATTCAGAAACACAGACAATGTTTCCGTGGGGGTGTTGTTGTTTGAAACTATGGGCCTTCCCAGAATGTCAGCTGAAAACAATGCTTCTGTGGGGACTAAATGAAATTTGGTTAGGATGTAGAAACGACCTGCTTGTTGTTCGTCGGTCTCATGAAGTTTAGTTCTGTTGTGGTGAATAATTCTCCGGCCAGCAGATCTGTGAGAGTGCGAAGGATCGTTTGACTGTATTCGTTTGTGGGATCATTGTCTAAAGGCTGGTAGTGACCATGGTTGTTAAGCTGCCTATAGGCCTGTTCTTTATATTTTTGCATTGGTAAGATGACAATGCTACCTCTTTTGTCTGCAGGTTTAATTACTATGTCCGTTCTGGCTGCTAGGTTATTTAGAGTGCCTTCTTCTGAGGGGTGAAGTTCTTGCGTTTATTTGATTTCTTGGTTGAGATTAATATTTCTTTTGATACTGATTTTATATACAAATCAAGTTCTGCAGATTCCTCGCCTTCTGGCGTCCGAGTGCTTGGTGCACGGAGTGCGCGTCATTGATTTCACTATTGTCTTGCTTCTCGGAAAAGAATTCCTTCAGCCTCATTCTGCGGGAAAGTTCGATGTTACACGAGTTACACGAGTTTACACAAGGATCTCACCGAATCTCAGAAGGATCTCACCTCTCTTCCTTCATTTGTTAAGGACACCCCACAATTCCTCCGCATAATAGAAACAATAACGATGGTGGGTAAATACCCAATGACACCCTTCTGGTCACGCTCGATGTCTCCGCCCTCTATACGAACATTCCCATCACCGAAGGAATAGAAGCTGCATCAAAGGCCTTAGCAGAAAACCGGCACCAACATGCGTTGGAAGTTTACAATTCATTTCTAAAATATTTCTAACTCTCAACTATTTCGAGTTCGACTCATCTTACTACTTGCAAGTTTTTGGAACCAGCAAGGACACTCCTTTCGCACCCACCTACGCCAACATTTTTATGGGACAACTTGAAGCTTCCCTCTTAGAGTCTTTCCCCCTCAAACCGAAGTTTACCTTCGATACATAGATGACATCTTCATAATTTGGAGCACGGCCGCACAGCCCTAGAAAGTTTATTTCGCATCTTAATTCTTCGCATCCGACCATTAGTTCTCATGCCAGTACTCGGATAAACAAGTGAAATTCCTAGACACCACTGTTGTGCTTGAAAATGGTAAACTGAAAACCACACTTTATAGGAAACCAACGACAGGCAACAGTACCTAGACTACACTAGTCATCACCCACGACACTGCAAACAAGGTATCTTTGTAGGACAGGCTAACAGACTAAGAAGAGTATGCAGGGATAACACAGACTATATAAAATACCTTAATGAATTAAGTCCACCCTGGCAAGCAGGAATCACCTGTCAGCTCGCTGGTATGGCTTACAAAAGAGCATCCAAGCTAGGCAAGGACGAAGTGCTCAAGCACAACGTCGAAACGAAAGCGCCTGACCAATAGCCCTAATAACCAAATTCTCAAACGGGCTCCCTAACATAAACAACATCTGCGGAAATACTACCCCATTCTAGCCAGTAATGACCGACTTAAAAAGACGTTTCTGGAAGCACCAAGAGTTACCTACAGAAAAAACAAGAACCTTAAAGATATTTTAGTGCATGCCAAAATTAGCGCTTCCCAGGAATCAGTCATCAGCCCTTGCCTCCGCCCTAGATACAAGACCTGCAAACATCTGCAGACGGATTGCATTGTCAATAGCACTGCCAGCCAATACGTTCACAAGATTAATTCAAGCTTCACGTGCAATTCTTCTAACATTGTGTATATGCTAGAATGCTCATTCTGTCAAAAGCAGTACATTGGAGAAATAGTAAACCTATGAACGTACGCCTGAATGGACATCGGGCCGACACTCATAACAGTGCCTCCATAGCAGTCGCGCAACACTTCAACCAGCCGAACAACAATTTCGATGATCTCAAGCTCTATATTCTGTAGTCAAACTTTAAGTCTCCAAGGGACCGGAAATACAGAGAATCGTACTTAATCCATAAATTCAACTGCCTGGAGCCGGCTGGAATCAATGCTTCGAAAGGCAGCTTAGAAACCTTACGGTATCTGAATCGAACAGAAAAATAATGCTCTTGCAAAAAGTGGGCACTGCCTTAGCATATTCCTGCCTGCCCATCCCCAATGCTGATAATTCAATACAATTTCTGTGCTTTTCTACCCCCCGTTTTTTTTTTCTTCTGTGTTGCTACAGCCGATTTCGACATTCCACGCCCACGCGCCTCTCTGACCTTCGGCATTTCGTCTTACTACCTGCTTTACACACACACGCAAAAAAACGAAAAATAAAAAAAAAACAGAAAAAAAAGTTCTTGAATGTACCTCAAAGCTCCGCGTGAGTTGCACCCTCGCATACCCCTTGTATTCTTCTGTGAACACTGACCTCCGCAGTCGGAATTCTTCAAACTATACGGGCTGTTGCTGTTTACGAGTTTTGTCTCGCACACAGTTCAGTAACCTCTTAATTGCATCCCCAAGACGGCCCTCTCGTCCTCGATCTTCCCGGAAGATTCCTTTGAGGTCGCCCTGCCCCACCGCCGCCCAGCTTAAGCAGTTCCCTCCTGTTTTCTCCGACTCTCGCGTAGTCTTCACTCTTGCTCTACTGCGGGGTCCTGTCACAAGAACCACACCTCCCTTTCTCTCTCACTATTTCGCGCATTTCAACCCACCGTTGACCCACTCTGCTGTCCTCCTTCAGGCCCCGCCGCTTTTAACAACCTCCCCCCCTTTCTCTCCAACTCAATCTGTATCTATAAAACAGTGTGCCAGAGATGAACCCGGATGCCTTGAAAAAGACAAGCCTCCTTCTCGAAACGTCGGCAGAGGTCTGAGGCCGCTACCTTATCCAAAGTAATATTTCTATATGTGTATATATATATATATGTATGTATATATAAAGACAGTAAAAAGGGGCGCGATGAAAAACAGCAAGTTTATTATGTTTTTGAAGAAAAACTTGTTGTGTTTTTATTGAACCCCCTACTATTAACCTTTACTAGCTTAACCGTTTCTCATGTGTATATACGTATATATATACATATATATATAAGAAAAAGAAAACTTCGAACCGCCAAGTCTCTGTGCTCAAACGGTGGCCACAATCGTGGTTTCTGCCTTTTTCGAAGATTTCTGTTCTTGTGTTCTCTGCAATCTTTAAGATTTGCTGCTCCCTGTATATTTATATATATATATTATATATATATATATATATAGTTATTATTATACGGAGTCTTATTTCGAGTCTAGTCTTATTTCAGGAGTCTTATTTTTCAGAGTCTTATTTTTCAGAGTCTTATTTCATGGAGTCTTATTTCAGTCTATTCTTATTTCACGGAGCCCTCATTTCCCATTTCTGATGCTACATATATATATATATATATATAGATATATATATATATAGATATCTATATATATATATATATATATATATATATATATATAAATTTCGGAAAGATGAAACTCCAAAGCCCGCGGAAGTAGTATAAGTAAAGAGTCGGACACACAGCAAGAACAACAATAAACAAGGTTTACTTACGTAGCGGCAACGGGACTTGCCTTTATCAGAGTACAGTTACATGATTTTGCTCTCACAAACATTTTGAACACATTTGTTATACAGCTTTGCAGAAACTGTGAGAAGGAGCGGAAGATGTTGGGAATGGAGAGTATGCATGCAGTCGGGCTATGCATGTTACAACAACATTAACAGCAAAAGCAAGAAAGATGAGAGAGGGGGAAAAATGATGTGTAAACAAAGCAGCTATCAAGGTTTCACTAGGACGGGGCAACATACGCAGCGTGGGCTTCAAGTGCAGACAGTGCGGGAAACTGGACAATCGCGGTTTCAAAAGAAAGGGAATTGTATACAGTAAGGTATTCAGGGGTGGGCAGACTGGGACGCAAGATAAGATGGGTGCGCCAGCCGGGGATGGAGCGAAAAAGTTACAGCGAACAAAAGTGCATTGGCACAAGAGCTAGCAACTGAACAGGAAATAGGTAGGGTCGATATATCACAAAGGGGTAAACATTTTAAGTGGTGATGGGAACACGGCCTCCTTCCTGAGGACAAATGGCATGGTTGAGCTGCATTAGGCTAATGAAGCTGGTGTATTTGGAGAGTTTCTGCGAATTCTCATGGGAAACTCAAAGGTAGGATAATAACATATTTATAAAATTATGAGGTCACCAATTTTAATCAAGGATAAGCACGTTAGTTTTCCGTAACTTTCATTAATACCAAGCGTCGCTGACCCAAACTTATAAATAAGATCAGATTCTCGAACCTCGCGGTCGTGGTGAGTTTTGAAAGCGGATTCTAAAATTTTTGCTTTAAGATGTTCAATGAAGGCCGGGACTGTTCACATGTCCTGAAAGAGGCAAATTAAGGGCAGCTTCTAGCATGTGAGCGGTGATTATTGAAACGTATTCGGAAGGGCGTTTCAGTTTGGCCGATAAATTGTTGCCTACAAACAGTGCACGATAAAGGTATGCGACATTAGCAGTCACAGTTAAAGTTGCCTTTTATATTGTTACTTGGTGGTAGGACGAAGGACGTGAACTATGAAATTGGCGCACGGTGTATTCTCACTACTTACAAGATGTCGGCCATGAGACAGAACCGGCGCTGGCTGCGCGCCTGCCCAGTTTCTTCTTCCTTGTTCGCATCGTCATCGTCATCATTAACATTACCCGCCGTCGAGCGAGACCGTTCTGGTCGAGGCCTTAGTAGGTGAGCGAGTGTAGTGAGTACGACGATGAAATGATAATGCACAGTGAAGACGTCGTTGCCACCACGATGAGGATGAAGAGCTTGGTGAACACTGACCCCAGAACAGCAATGCCCGCCGACGCCATGGAGCAATGTTTCAGCACTTGAGAAGACGCGCCGGCAAACGGGGCAGGGGGACGGAATCATCGTCTTGTCTGGTCGCGGCTTCTTACGTCTCAGCTGATTTCGGCTTGTCATGGGTTGGGGCACGGGCTGGGGAACAGATGCCATGATGGCTCACCGGGGCTGGGGCATACCGACGCGGTTCCAAGAGCCAAGAGAAGATCGCTTCGGAGCCAAGACGGCTTGCTGGGGGCCAGGATGAGGATGATTACCCACACACACCACCAAACGTGTACATGTGGCAGGACAAAAGACGTGAACCATGAGACGGGTGAACGATGTATTCTAACTATTTACAAGATATCGGCCATGAGATAGATAGAACCGGTGCTGGCTGTGCGCCTACCCAGTTTCTTCTTCCTTGTTGCATCTTCGTCGTGTATTGTAACAATATTCAAGTAGTAGTCTGTGAAACCGTGCTGGTGGCGCGCTGTTTAGTGGTCACGTGTGGGCATACTTTACATCGGGGTTGATTACAGGGCATGCAGCCAATAGTTTCCGGTCCGTTGACACGAGAGTTAGTAAGAAAGTCGCCTAATTCTTATTACGCGGGTAGACAACGATTGGTGGTTCGGGGCAATATGCCTTTCAGCGGTCACTTTGCATTTGGATATTGTGATGGTTTTAGTACAGTTAATCATGGAGTGGAGGACGTTGTTTGTGGGTTACCGATCGGGATTTTTTACCGATTTTGTTAAGGTCTTATTGGTTGGCTCGCCCAATAACATCGTCGATAACTTGTGCCGGGTATTTTATAGAGGAAGGCGAAGGCGGTCTTGAGTTCTCGACAGTTGTGTCAAACTCTACTTGGTTTGTGCCAATTCCCCTAAAACGGAGAGCTTATCTCTAAGGTATTGCTGTCTTGCAGTGTCTGACATGGCTATTTTGGAAGTGCAAATACTGCCGCGTGTCTGTCGTTTTTCTATACAGTTTAGTTGAAGCCGACCTTGGAAGGGAGTAACGGTGACGTCCAGAAAGTTTAAACTGTGTTCCGAATAGGAATGAGCAAGGGAAATACTAGGATGGGCTAGGCTAAATGACTCAATGAAGGTGAGGAGCTCCGTGTCACCGTGCTGCCAGATCATGAATATTCCATCAATATACCTTTTCGAGTACAGTGATATAGATGATGGTTGGAGGTTTATGGTGCAAGGCCAACTGGGGGCAAAGAGCACCAAAAAATGGTTATATATTTAAGGTGCAACGTAAACACTAAGATAGTCAGAAAAAAAAACACAATTAAAAAACAAAACGACAATGAGCATGGCTGGTGTATATGGCAAGGGAGTAATCATGTGTGGTATGAAATCAGGTCTAAAAAGTTTACTTCTTTTAATTATTTAAAAACACACTTTATAGAAAATGGCATAGTAAGACAAGAAAAACTGTGGTGTAGTGGGATGTGTAGTCTGTATAGTTCTGAAAAGGGTTTCCGTCGCGTATGTGAAGTGCTGTGCCTTGAATGAGTATGTGAACTATGGATAGGGCCTCTCCGCATATGCTGCACTGGGCCCTGAGGATCCCGTGAGCAGATACGAGTGCGTTGCATAGGTGTGCCCTATCCGTAGCCTAGCCAAGGTGACTTCTGTGGGTCTGTTGCGTGTGTCAGTGGTGTATGCCCCAAGCGTGGTTTATAAATGTAACTTGTTATCTCTCTGTTCACTCCAGTGGTTGGCCATGTTCTACGCAAAGTTGTCTTATGTGTGGCTTGAGGTCTGTATATGGCACGGTGTTATATCTAAGGTGTTTCCTGAGTGCAGCAGCACCGGCCTCTCGTCTGCCAACTCCTTCCCAGCGATCCCAGCGTGTCCTTGAACCCAGCAGAGGAGTAGCTCATGCTTTTGCGCATACACACACACTGATAGTTTTTGAATACAAAATTAACTATGTGGTTTAAGGTACTATGCGATGATAGTGCACGAACAACACTCAAGGAGTCTGAAGAGAGGATAGAATTGGGAATTTTATTTTAAAGAATGTGTCAT